>CM019712.1:17111659-17144159 GCA_009760885.1 Achatina immaculata
CCTTTAAAAACTATTCAAAGGCATTTGATTGTGTGCAACACCAGAAACTTTGGGAAATAATGGAAAGAATGGGATTTCCAACACATTTGATTACATAAATATCACTGATGTTGTGAACAACAGAAATGAGTAGATAGCAAGTTAGTGGAGGAGGTCAATGAATTTGTATATATTGGCAGTAGCGTAGTAAAAAAATGGAGACAGCACAGAGTACATCAACAGCAGACTTATTAGAGCAAACCAGGCTTTTACAATGCTGCAGACTATATGGAAATCACAAAAAAAACTAAGAATGAAGTCAAAAGTCAGGATATTTAAGAGTAATGTTCTATGTGTACTACTCTATGGCAGTGAACGCTGGAAAATCATGAAACCATAGAAAACAAGTTGAACTCTTTCCAGACTAAATGTTTACGAAGAATTCGAAAAAATATTTTGGCCACACACCATAAGAAATAACATCTTATTGGCAGAAATACAGATGAAGCCACTGACAGCAATTATTGAGGAAAGACGCTGGCGATGGTTGGGACATGTGCTCTGAATGACTGACAACTCACTACCAAAAATAGCACTAAGATGGACACCACAGGGGAACAGAAGTAAGGGTAGACCAAAAGAGACATGGAGAAGAACAACAGAAAGGATGTTGAGCAATATAGGGCTCACTCGGGCAAGAGCGGAAGAAAGGCAAAGGACAGACGTTTGTGGACCCTTCGGAAGCCGATGTGCCCTGGGCACTTAAGGTTCAGAGAGAGAGAGAGAGAGAGAGAGAGAGAGAGAGAAAGAGAGGGATATAGACCAACACGCAGTAGTAAAAATAAATGGTGAAACAACTTGGTATGACATAAAACAAGGGGTCTGTCAGGGTTGCATACTGTCGTGTTACTTATTTAACTTGTATACAGAAAATATAATAAGGAATGTTAGAGAAGATATAGGCAAAGAATATTACGATGCCATAACACTTGGAGGTTATGAAATACCAGAGATTAGATATGCTGATGACACAGTATTACTGTATGTACTTATGTATGGAATGGAAAAACTAATTGTGTCAGTCCGTAAGAACAGCGAAGAGCAAACCTCTATCTTAATGTGATGAAAACTAGATTGATGACAACTGACAAAACAAATAAGGCAGCTGAAATATGTATCAATGAGGAAAAGTTAGCAGAAGTGGAGTGATTTGAATATCTTGGATCACTACTAATAATGGATATACAATGACGGAAATTAAAAACAGGACATCTATCGCACTTCCAAAAGTAAAACAACTAAAGAAGATGTGGAGAGGAACAGACAGAACTACAAAAATAAGATTTTTAAGGTTATGCATCATTCCCATCGCAACATATACCTGTGAGACCTGAACACTTAACAAAACAGCTGAGAAACACATAAATGCTTTTGAATGTAAATGCTACAGAAGAGTTCTTCAAGTGTCATGGACACAAAAAGAACAAATATATCCGTACTACAAGAACATAATATTGAAGAAGATTGACTAGTAATGACAATTAAACAGATAAAACTGAAATATTTTGGACATTATTAAACGTCATGATAATGTAGAAAAGACCATCTTGAAAGGGAGAGAGAAAGAGATCAAGACAAAGGCGAAAATGGTTGCGGGGCATCGTTGATAATCTGCAGATGGATGCATCAGCAGCAGGGCATCTTGCTTACAGCTGAGAGGCCTACAATATGGCTGTTAGGAAGGCAAAGTTACGCAATGGACATGCAAATGACTGACTGACTGAAATGTCATGTAAGTCCACGTGCCAAAAGGGCAGACTACCCTTTTTTTAGAATTTAAGCTGACTAAGTCCCTTTGACGTGTGGCAAAATGAAATACTGTCACAATATTCCCCTTCCCCAAACAGAAATGCGCTTGTCACGTCTCTGACAGAAGCAAAATAAAGACTGTAACTATAGTCATTATCAAGAATATCATCTAGTGGGATGATTGCACCTATAACATGTACAATTTAGTATGTATAACATATGCGGTGATTCACAAAGTATATATATATATATATATACATATATGCACACATTTCGTTTGAACTCTAAGCTTCATATCACCGTAGAAGTATATGAATAAGACAGGAGCAAGGGTAGCACTCCTTACACGAAGAACACTGTCTGACTAATACCGAAGATCGCTTCTGGAAATCCCTATAAACTTCCAGCTACACAGTTGGAGGAGCGGCTGGATCTATTATACTGATCATCACACATTCAATGAACTGTTTCCTCACATTCACCTCTGCATAAGTGCCCTGTCGATTATTTTCATAGTAAAGTTATCAAGGTTTACACCCTCGAGTATCTGTCCTATTGCCACAGCCAGCTTACGACCCGAGACGTACAAGTGATCCATCTCTGGATCGCAATCTGCACTAGTTGAAGTCTCGCCAGGAAAGTAATCATCACTGCGAGGACAGTGCTCTTTCTGAGACTGAAGACATATGTCTATATGCCTCTTCTGCTTCCTCCGATGTCGGGGTCTAAAGTCATCAACCAACACTGGAACTGCTGAGCAGGAGCATCCACCTCCATATAGTGGTCTGAGGGTTGAACCTCAGCTTCCAATCTCTGCTTGATTTCCTTTGGGAACCATGGAGGAAATCCTGCGACAAAACGGGAGGCTCTGGGAGGCAATATCTCTCTCTAGTGGGACCGGGAAACTTGGATCTAAAACGACCAGGAACATTCTACCGCAGGAAAATCCTACTCAGCATAGAAAAAATGATGGCGACGACGTGTGTTAAGGGACACGAGGTATTTGTCCCGTATCGACCTTCTGCTGACACCGACAGGAGCACCGGAAAATTGAATTTCCTAACCCATGCTGAGTTTAAAAAAAAAACAAAAAAAAATACTTCTCTCTGTAAACTCTGAACTAAGACTGACCTAACAATCTCCCTCTCTCTCTCTCTAACCCGAACTCTCTTCAAAGCTGTAATTCCACGTGAAAACTCTCTTTCCCTGTTCTCTCACAAGGTCGCGCGGAAAAACTAACAAAATTTAACATTCGGCTAATTCTGTAATGTTAAGAAATTAGACTCTTATGAAAACAAATGCCTATGGAAAATACTCAGCATTAAGTGGAATGAATTCAAGAACAATGCAGAGATAAGACAGATGACTGAACAACAACCAGTCTCATGGGTGATCAGGAAAAGGAGATGGACATATGTTGGTCACTTGATGAGAAGAAATGATCAGAGAATCCCAAAACAAGCTATCAAGTGGAACACAACAGGCCGAAGAAAAAGGGGCAGACCGCGTGAAACTCTGAAGAGGACATTATTAAAAGAGGCCAAGTTAACAGGCATAAAATCCTGTGATGAGGTTGAAAGACTCGCCGAAGACAGGAAAAATTGGCGAACTACTTTACGAGCCCTATGTGACGTTTAACTGCACGGGAAGGATATAAGATATAAGATATAAGATAATTCTGTTCCAAGTTCGTGCGAACATGAACAAAAGTTGTACAAAGTAACCTAAACTTTTAACATCAACATTTAATATTTAAATTACTACATGGCTTCTAGGACCTCGTGACACAAGGGCAGACTACCCTTTCTCACATTTAAACTGACTAAGTCCCTTTGACTAGTGACAAAATGAAATACTGGCACACAGCGACAGCTTGAAGGTGCGTGTGGTAACCTGTATATCTTTAGAAACTTTGTCCGTTTCTACTTTCCTGCCGTCCTTTTTCTCCAGCCACTTGAGCCACTGTTTTCTCAGGATGTGTTTCATCTCCCAAGTCTTTTCAGTTTCCTCCGTCCACCAGGTGGGTTGATGTGAACTTTCTCTTCCAGGCTACATGCCGTACTATATCTAGCGGTGTCTGATTAGAACGCTGGAACTTGAATTTTGATGTGTGGTGTTTCAGTGGTTGGCCTTTAGTTACTTTCACTGAGCATGGTAAGTGGTTGGCCTTTAGTTACTCTCACTGAAGTTGGTAAGTGTTTGGTCTTTAGTTACTCTCACTGAGCATGGTAAATGGTTGGCCTTTAGTTATTCTCACTAAGCATGGTAAATGGTTGGGCTTTAGTTACTCTCACTAAGCATAGTAAATGGTTGGCCTTTAGTTACTCTCACTGAGCATGGTAAATGGTTGGCCTTTAGTTACTTTCACTGAGCATGGTAAGTGGTTGGCCTTTAGTTACTCTCACTGAAGTTGGTAAGTGGTTGGTCTTTAGTTACTCTCACAGAGCATGGTAAATGGTTGGCCTTTAGTTACTCTCACTAAGCATGGTAAATGGTTGGCCTTTAGTTACTCTCACTAAACATAGTAAATGGTTGGCCTTTAGTTACTTTCACTAAGCATGGTAAATGGTTGGCCTTTAGTTACTCTCACTAAGCATGGTAAATGGTTGGCCTTTAGTTACTAAGCATGGTAAATGGTTGGCCTTTAGTTACTCTCACAGAGCATGGTAAATGGTTGGCCTTTAGTTACTCTCACAGAGCATGATAAATGGTTGGCCTTTAGTTACTCTCACAGAGCATGGTAAATGGTTGGCCTTTAGTTACTCTCAGAGAGCATAGTAAGTGGTTGGCCTTTAGTTACTCTCACTAAGCATGGTAAGTGGTTGGCCTTTAGTTGCTCTCTCTAATCATGGTAATTGACCACTATCATTGAAGGATAAACTTTCCCAGTGAACGTCTGGATGGACACCAGACTTGGGTCAATATTAGGGTCTGAATCAGACTCTGGAGTTGCCTGACGTGTCATCTTAACTCTGTTCAGGACAGACAGGTTAGACTTTATCAGGGCATTATCTAGTGCACGCCCCTGAGCCATGTTGGTAAGACTGCCCCAGTGTCCACTTCGAGTGTTGAAGTCCTCACATCAGTCTGGCCCTAGTCAGCTGCTCCAGGTAGTCAAGAAAGCTCCAGTTTTCTTCACTTGTTAAAAAGTTGTTACTTCATCTACTGTAGCTCACTACGATCTGGAATCCCTGCAACTCTACGCTGTCATTCTCCCATTTGTCCAGTACAGAGTAGGGAAACTCTTTTCTGACTAGAACTGTCTGTCCGTGATGTGTTTGCCTCATTAAACTAACGCAGCAGATGTTTGAGTGATAGTTGAGAATCTTTGTCTGCGTCTCCTACGAGAGGAGAATATCAGACTCGCATAGGAGGCATTCCAATCCAGCTTCCCTTTATTTGACACTCCTGCAGTTCCAATGCCCAATGTTAATGCACTTGTACTTTAGACGTAGTCTTTCAGATTTAATTCGCTTTCTACATTTTCCTGCTCTATTTCTTCTCACTGCTCCGCCTCGATGTCTCTTCTTCCTTCTGTTTGATTGACGTGTCTCCTCCCCTTCATTTCTTGGTCCATCCTCTTTCCGTCGGCCTCAGTGGCAAACAGTGCGGTTCTTTATCTATCCCGTGGACATTTACATGTTTGTTTATGTTTAGTAATTGTTCTTTCTTTATCCCGTACGTTTAGTACGTGTTATTTCCAATTTTGGACTTATTGTTGTTGTTGTTGTTGTTGACTATCTCAAGGCTCTCCACTGTCACCAGTGCTTTTCCACATACGCACTACCAGGATTTCACAGCTACACCAGACTGACCCTGGCCGAACACTGACATATGCAGATGACATCCTAACATACGTGGAAAAAGCAGACAGGATATTTGCCCACATTCAGGTAAATATTGAAAATATCATAGGCTGGTGTGATGACAACAATGCAGTGATAAACTCCACCAAGGCCGAAAGTCTGTGGTGCTCATTAAATAACAGATCTGCGAAGTCCACCCTTCCCGCAGTGCAGTTCAATGGTGAATATATCAAGAGGAAACAATTTTTAAAAAGTACTTTGGGACTGTGTTTGACAGGGCAATGTCTTTCAACCACCAGATGGACACGGTTATTCAGAGAGTAAAGAAAGGTCTTAGTGTAATGAAGGTCATGGCAGGTGCTGGACTGTCACAACGGACACTCTTCTGACGCGGGAGTTGGTGATGTCGGTGGGTGAGCATGGCCTCGACTTTTGACTCTATCCACGACTTAGATAATCAAGGTTGAATGAATTCAAAAGGAGGTCATGAGAGGAGTTCTGGTGTGGACCAGGGACACTCTGATCATAGCTATATGCTGCTTGCTGGATATGCCCAGCCTGAAAGTAAGGAACAAGTAGGCACAAGTGAAGATGTACCTCATGATTGCGGAATAATTAGTGTAATTAGCATACAAAATGGGACCAAATCTAACCGACATCCTCGTCCATGCACACCTGAAGCGGAACCTTGAATATGTTGGCACAAGAAAATGTAACTGCCCTCGCTGTGTTACCTGCCCTGTTTCTGGGAAACGAAAACTATCACCTTTCTCAAACCATACTCACTCTCCATGAGCTATTCACATGCGAGTCCAGAAAAGTGATATATACCGTTGTATGCGAAAGATGCAGGATAACGTCTCTTCTTTGTTTCTTCTTTTTCTTCTTCTTCTTCTTCTTCATCTTCTTCAGTTTCCGAGCCATTAAGGCTCATTGACGCAGATAAAGTTCGTCTCCATTCCTCTCTATTCGTAATCTTCTCTCTCCAGTTGATGACACCAATTTCTTTTATATCCTCTTCTATGCTATCTTTCCATCTCTGTCTTGGTCTACCCCTTGGTCTTGTTTCCCTCATCTCTTGTGCATACATAATTTTCATTTGCCTGTTCTCTTCCATTCTTTCTACATGCCCAGGCAGCGTAGTCTGTTCAGTTTCAAGACATTTATAATTTGTTGGGATTTAAATAATCTGTTCAGTTCAGTGTTCTTTCTAGTTCTCCATTCTCCACTGTTTCCATAACGATATCTTTTTTTCTCATCTGGAGTCGCCTCTAGATAGGTCTCAAGATAAGGTTGTTAGCCTTATCCCCAACTCTCGGTACATGATATGTAACAGATCAAGCGGAATTCCGCTGATTTCTGCATGCCGGCGAGAGAGTTAAAAAAACGTCCGCATTTTGCACGTCACGCCGGAAGAAAAAAAGATATCGTTATGGAAACTAGCAGAGAAACCAACCGAGTGCCAACTCCGAGGAGCTCATTCGTCGGCCCCAAACATGTGACAAGGGTTGGATTCTGGAATGTGAGAACGAAGGCAGCACCAACAAAAACTACTCAGGTCATCAAAGAAATGGAGAGATACCATCTAGACATACTGGGCATCAGCGAAATGCGATGGCCAGAAGCAAGTAAAAGATCGGCGGAAAACGGTAAGTTAATTATACATTCAGGCAGAAATGATGGTAAAATCCGGGATCGGGTGGGCATTATTATGTCAAATGTAGCTGCAAAGAGCCTTGTAGAATGGAAACCGGTGAACAGTCGTATAATAAGAGCACGATACAACCTAAGACACGGAAGAATGACAATAATACAGTGTTATGCACCCACGAATGATGCAGATGATGATGTGAAAGACGACTTCTATCACCAACTACAACAAATCATCAACAAAGTCCCTAAACACGACATCCTAATTGCTATGGGGGACTTCAACGCTAAGGTAGGGAAGGATAATACCGACGTTGAAAAAGTGAGGGGGAAAGAAAGAATTGATATGGTTAATCAGAACGAAGAAAGATTAATTGAACTATGTCTAACAGAGGGCATGGTCATTGGAGGCACAATATTCCCACACAAAGAGATACATAAAATAAAGTGGATACATCCAGACGATAGAACTAGAAATCAGATAGATCATTTTTGTATTAGAAAGCAATACAACATCTCTCATAGATGTAAGGGCTTATAGGGGTGCAGATGTCAACAGTGATCACAACCTGTGCATAGGGAAAATAAAACTAAAATTGAAAAGTCCACACAAGAAATCAGTACACAGAAAGATAAACAGCCACAGCCTACAAGAAGACAATACTAACATTAATTTCAATCAGGAACTTGCCAATCATTCCAAAACACCCAGTGAAGTTGAGAAGATAAGTATAGATGAATTATGGAATTCTTACAGCACAGCCATAATCACAGCAGCAAAAGCAAGCGCTGGACTGAAAAAAACCAAATAGAAAAGCATGGATATCAGATAAAACATGAAAGTATATACATGAAAGACGAGCAGTCAGATTAGACATGTTGAATACAAAAACATATTTTGAAAAAGATCTGGCGAAAGCAACATACAAAGAAATAGACAAGAAAGTAAAAGTTCAGCTAGAAGGGATAAAAGAGAATACATAGATAATATGGCGAAAGAGGCAGAAAAAGCAGCAAAAACAGGAGACAGCAAAACTTTATATAACATACAAAGAGGCTAACAGGTGCTACTACATCTAAAGAAAGACCAATCCTTAGCAAAACTGGAACACTATTAACATCAAATAAAGACCAAAAGCAAAGATGGGCTGAACACTTCCAAGAAATACTTAATCGACCACACACAATAGAATTGTTAAACCTTGAAACTGACTTACCAGCCCCACAACTAAATGTCAACCTAGATTAAATTTAATTGCATTAAATTGAAACAGCAGTGAATTTAATGGCTAACAACAAAGCTGCAGGTGAAGATGAAATAACAGCTGAAATGCTAAAAGCTATCAATAGTGACAACACGAGACAACTACAGAGAATGTTTAACAAGATTTGGAAAGAAGAAAAGGTCCCTTCTAATTGGAAAAGGGATTCATTGTTAAAATACCAAAAAAAAGGCAACCTTAGTGACTGTAACAACTGGAGAGGAGTAACCTTAATATCAGTTGTGTCAAAAGTATTTTGCAATGTCATTTTGAATAGACTTAAAGATATAGTGGATACTTCAATGAGAGAAGAACAAGCAGGATTTCAAAAAGGGAGAAGCTGTCTCGACCAGATATTTACTCTCAGAATGTTTAAGAACATATTGAAAAGCATAAATCATTAATACTGAACTTCATAGATTAAAAAAAAGGCATTTTATAGCATACATAGAGATTCATTATGGAGAATTTAAAGTCTATATGGAATGCCATCTATAATTGTCAACATCATTAAGGACTTACACAATGGATATGTTTGTGCAGTTAAGACAGAAGAAGGGATGAGTGAATGGTTCCAGATTGAAACAGGTGTGAAACAAGGATGTATACTGTCTCCTTTACTTTTTGGGATTACAATAGACTTCATAATGAAAAAATGCTGCACAGGTAACACAGGTATTGACAGGGTACATGGGACCCAACTAGAAGATCTTGATTTTGCTGATGACATAACTCTTATCAGTAATAATGTGAATTCCATGCAAGAAAAAACAGATAGCCTGTCTTCACTGGCTAGAAAAATAGGACTTGAAATTAACAAGGACAAAACACAAATAATGAAAATTCCTCTCAATCAAAATGGAAAAATACACATAGAAGGGACAGATATTAAAGAAGTCAATCAATGTGCATACCTTGGCAGCTACATAGACCAGGATGGTGATATTAGAAAGGAAGTTAGGATCAGAATTGCAAAAGCAGCATCAATCTTCAAGAATCTTGAGAACATATGGAACTCAAAAGTTATAAGCACAAAAACAAAGTTAAGACTATTCAATTCAAATGTAATTTCCACCCTCATTTATGCATGCGAAAGCTGGAAAACAACTAAAGAAATATAAAAGAAATTAGATTCTTATGAAAACAAATGCCTAAGGAAAGTACTCGGCATCAAGTGGAACGATTTCAAAAACAGTGCAGAGATAAGACAGATGACTGAACAACAACCAGTCTCATGGGTGATCAGGAAAAGGAGATGGACATATGTTTGTCACTTGATGAGAAGAAATGATCAAATAATCCCAAAACAAGCTATCAAGTGGAACACAACAGGGCGAAGAAAAAGAGGCAGACCACGTGAAACTCTGAAGAGGACATTATTAACAGAGGCCAAATTAACAGGCATAACATCTTTTGATGAGGTTGAAAGACTCGCCGAAGACAGGAAAAACTGGCGAACTACTTTGCGAGCCCTATGTGACGTTTAACGGTACGGGAAGGATATAAGATATAATATTCTCCATTGTTGGTAAACTTTATCAGCCCAAAGATTTTCTTAAGATATTGTTCTCAAAGATCTGCAATTGTTATTGATCTTTATTTGTTGTATTCCACGTTTCTGATCCATACATGACGGCTGTTCTTCTTATAGATTGTTGTTTTCGGTGTTTTAGGACAGTGTTTTGGATTTTGGCAAGTGTTGCAAGTCGAAGTATATTTTATTCCCTATCTGTATTCTGCTTTTAGTTTCCTCGCCTACTGTGTTGCATCAATGAATGCAACAGCGGCAGGCCATCTTGATCACAACCGAGAGTCCTACAGGAGTGCTGTTTGGGAGGCAAAGTTCCGCAAGGGACATGCAAATGAATGAATGAATTAATTAATTAATGACTGTGTTGCTTCTGTTTAATGCTGTGCCTAAATATTTTATTTGTTTCTCTAATTAATCATATGTCTAACATTTATATAATCTGGATCATTCTGCCTCTGGTCTCTTGATATCTTCATATAATCTGTCTTGTCTTGGTTAATGGCCAAGCCCACTTTTAGTGCTACATCTCTCAGGTGTATACAGGTATTGATGACTTCTTGCATAGTTTCCCGCACCAGGTTGATGTCATCAGTGAATCCTAATATGTTAGCTTGTTCTTCTGTACTGCTTTCTTCTTTGACTTTTCTGATTACCTTTTCTAGTACTAGGTTGAATAGTAATGGAGATAATGTATCACCTTGTTTTAAACTAGCGCTTATATTGAAGGGTTCTGACTTTCTTCCTTTATATATTACCATTTATTTATGAAACCTCAACACATATTGTGATCAGATTGATTAATTTATTAGGTATCTCAAATTCTTTCCTAATTTTCTACAAGCTACCCCTGTCTATGCTGTCATAAGCTTTCTTGAAGTCAATGAAGACATTGCGTACTTCTTTTCCATATTCCCAGCACATTTCTGCTCTTTGACGTAGATACCATATTTGGTTTACGGCTGATTTATTCTTCCTAAAATCTTCTTGATAGTCTCCCAGTATGTTATCGCAGTATGTTTTAATCTATTTAAAAGTATACAGATAGTATTTTGTAGCTTGTTTGTAGTAAGGACATTCCTCGGTAGTTTTATCACTTGCTCTTATCACCCTTTTTTGAATATTGGGATCAGTAATGATTCTCTCAGTTCACTAGGGAGTTTTTCTTCTCTCCATATTTGTTGTATTAGTACACGTATCTGTTCATGTAAAATTAGACCTCCTTACGTAATCAGTTCTGAAGTAATTCCATCTGAACCAGTTGCTTCTTTTGTTTCGTAGAAGCATGATACTGTAGATGACTTCTTCTAATTCTGGTTCCTCTATTTCAGGTTCACAAGTCTGTATTTCTTCGCCTGGTAATGTGCTTATAGGTTCTTCACAGCTTAGTAGTTTTTTTAAAATATTATTTCCATCTTATATAGTTTTTTTCTTCATTAGTTAACATGTTTACATTACTATCCTCCAAGCTCTGCAGAGGTTGTTTATATCCTTGCTTTACTGTTCGTAATTATTTATAGAATTCCCTGCTTGTCTTATTCTGATGGCGTGTCTGCATCTTGCTTACCATATCTTTCATATATTGTCGTTTTTGTTGACGAATAACCTGGTGAGTTTCTTTACGCTGTGCATGATAATTCTCCTCATTTGTTTTATTGTTCATGTCATTCAACCATCTCTGTCTCGGTGTTCTTTTCTTTGTGACAGCCTCTCTGTAGACTTCATCGAACCAGTACTTTTTAAAATGTTTTATGGTCTTGACTCCCAGGCATTCTACCGCTGTGTTCTGTATACTGATTTTTATATCTTCCCATCTGTCATCGATGCTTTTATTTTCTTCATTCCTTCTTGACTTTATTTTATGGTTTAGCTCGTTTCTGAAGTTTTATTTGGCGTCTTCTCTTTTCAAAGCATCTGTCTTTATACTGAACTTTTATTATTTTACTATAAAAAAGTGTCTTTAGTCTGAATTTTAATTTAGCTCCAACAAGATACTGGTCGGTGCTGCATTCAGTCCCTCTGTAACTTCTGACCTGAAGTATGTTTGTTGTGTGCTTTGTATCAGTTAATACATGGTCTGTCTGGTTACATGTTGGATTATCGGGGGATTTCCATGTTTGTTTATGGATGTTCTTATTTTGAAAATATGTGCTGGTTATTCTCATTCCATAATCTTCTGCCATATTTATTAGTTTCTGTCCACTACCATTAGATGTTTCATGCAAACTTTCTTTTCCTGTGATGTGTCTGTGTAACTCCTCCTTTCCTATCTTTGCATTGAAATCTCCTAGTATTATTGGTAGCATGATTCTGAGTCTTCTCTATTACTCTCGCTAACGTGCTGTAAAAT
This sequence comes from Achatina immaculata, assembly GCA_009760885.1. NCBI lineage: Eukaryota > Metazoa > Mollusca > Gastropoda > Stylommatophora > Achatinidae > Lissachatina > Lissachatina immaculata. Next base: position 17,124,044 of record CM019712.1, read on the forward strand.
TCTTCATTGACGTCATCCTCTGTGTCTTCTGTTGGTGCATGCACATTAATCATTGTTATATTTTTCTTTGTTCCCTTGATGCGGAGGCTGCTGATTCTTTCATTGGCAGCACCGAGGTCCATCACTAAGTCCCAGACTTTTCTCTTGACAGCAAAACCTGTCCCAAATTCATGTCTTCCACTGATAATATCTCCGTGTACCAGTAACATTTCTCTTATGAAAGGTATGCCTTCTTCCCCCATCTGATTTCCTGTAATGCTGTAACATCCATGTCATAACTACTTAGTTCATCTGATAATCCTTTAGCTGTCTCTTGTCTGTATAAGCTTCGTATATTTCATGTTCCAAATATCATAATATTTGTGACGTTCCAAGGTCGTAATTCATTTTTATCCGTCTAGTTTCGAGGCTTCTCTATCTGTTCCTTAACATTAATCTTTTTTTTTTACTGAGATGAGGTCATTGGCCCCACGCTCCAACCCCTCACACTGGAGGACCAGGGTGCAAGTTTCGTGCAAGCAGGATAACTTACATTGATGAAACTGGTCTCAGATTAGAGGACAGCATGAAGAAACATCTGTATGATATCACCCAGCATGCTTCGAAACTAGTGCTTAATCAACTCAATTACCATAACCACAGAGGCAAATCTGATTTTCAGGTAACAGCCATCAAACAATGCCACGCAGATGGCAGAAGTCGTCCAGCTCTTAAGAACTGCTACATTCAGGAATATGTGACGTTGGCACAACAAGGTTTGAAATTGTTATTCAGCTATACCTAACGTCTCCCACTTCCACAATCATAACCCCCCCCCCCTTTACACTAGGTTCTACTCCCTTCTCACTTGTAAAACATAGTTCAGAACATTATCACATTACAACTTCTCTACCCCAGCTATAATCACTTATTCCACCTTCTACCCTTCTACCGCCTAGATTACCGTTATATCATTCTCTCCTTTCTGCACGCCTCCACCCCTAACCCCCAACCATATTTACGACCCATCGATCACACATCACAAGTATAAATTTAAATATTCTCTACACTCCACAATGCGCATTTCTGAACACAGCTTCTTGCAAGGCACAGTTCCTTACAAGTCACAGTTAAGTGCTCCATTCATTTTATTTTATTCTAATTTTTTCATTCCTATTTTTTACATAACATTCATATGAATTTATATTTTACTTTACCTCTCTATTTCTTCGTCCTGTGTGATTTTGTATGATTTAGGTTCACGCTGAAACGTCACAACTGTGTATTCGTTACTTAATAAAGCTGTTCTTATTTTTTTTTACTATTTTATACATTTCAGGATTGCCTGCACGGCAAATAACCACTTTCTCCAGAGCTGAACTCAGCAAAAGGGAAGCGGATCAAACGAGGGAGATCGTGGATGTCGGAGACAGAAGTGATACTGTCAGTAGTCTGCCACCCAGACCAGTTTCCTCTAGACCGGAAGCAGGCCAAATATGCAGAATCTAATGAAGGTCGTGATCCAGCTTGGCCCTAAATGGGTTCCTTCGCCAGGGAGTTAGTCCAGGTTCTAGTTAAGGCAATGAGAAAGCCAGAAGAAAGCAGGTATATCATCAATTCAGGTCACCCTAAGAATGGACAAGAAGGAGATAAGAGCCATATATGTAAGAGGTAGCTTGGACAGGCTGCGTGTGGAGGACGACATCGAGTTGATGACAACAATCAAATCAGGAGGATGATTAAATTGGGAGAGGAGAGGACAATTGCGCTAATTTAAGAAAGAAGTGGTTACCCACAACCAGTGAGTATCTGGCGCCATCTACAGGATCACACTTCCCTGGCTGTTGAGACGGAAGACGGAGCATACATGGGAATGTCAGGAGAGTCTGGATGCCAGTCTCTGATTACAGTTACAAATGACACAACTGCTCTATTTAATCTTACAAATGACACACCCGCTCTATTTAATCATACAAATGACACACCCGCTCTATTTAATCTTACAAATGACACACCCGCTCTATTTAATCTTACAAATAACACACCTGCTCTATTTAATCTTACAAATGACACACCCGCTCTATTTAATCTTACAAATGACACACCCTCTCTATTTATTCTTACAAATGACACACCCGCTCTATTTAATCTTACAAATGACACACCCGCTCTATTTAATCTTACAAATGACACACTCACTCTATTTAATCTTACAAATGACACACCCGCTCTATTTAATCTTACAAATGACACACCCGCTCTATTTAATCTTACAAATGACACACCCGCTCTATTTAATCTTACAAATGACACACCCGCTCTATTTAATCTTACAAATGACACACCCGTTCTATTTAATCAAAACCAACGACGCTGGAGCCCATTACTAGAAGCAGTAAAGAACATAAATGTGGGAATGAAATATTGTTTCCAGTTTTTACAACTCTGTCCCGAATATTTTAAATAATAAACTACATATGTTCATTCTTATCAATGTATACATGTACCAGTCATATTATTAGATATTTCATATAAACCTCCTGAACAGGAGATACTTGTTGAAATAAAATACTTACGATCTGTGTGAATGTTTTGGCAATTAACCAGAAAACATAATCGTAAATGATTTAGAGAAATAATGTCATAATTTATTGCAACTTTTTTTTTAAAATTAGAAAATAATGAATCACGAGTTCAAACTGAACAGTAATTATGAAGTTCCATTATTAAAAAAGTTTATCATTATAATGAAAATATACTAATTTATATTATATCTTTGTTTTATCAATGCCACTGTAATCGAATACAAAGAATATTTAAGAACGAATACTTGTGTGATAGTATATATGCTCTGTCTGTCTGTCTGTCTGTCTATCAATCTATCTATCTATCTATCTGTCTGTTAGATAGATGGGTGGATGGGTGGAAAACAAAAACATGAAATTAAATAAAAATAAAATACTCACAACCTGTATATATTTGATATAGCCGGAGAAATACTTATTACAAACCCTGTTGAAATTATTTCCATAGTTCTTATAACAGAACGAAACAGTAATTCTAAAATGTCTGTATGTGAAACTAGTTATTAGTACATAGAACATGTTTTTATTTTTTATTTTATAGAAGCACTGAATACAGAATATTATTTATTACCATATCATTGAATATTTCTTATATGTACATATGTAGATGAGAATTGTAATGTGTTAGAAAAGTGCAGGCACTAACACTTCACACAGCAGTAGCATGGACATGCCATGTAGCACAGACATGTGGTTGTTTGTGGAGACGTAGTGTATGTGTCTACACATATTTCTGTCTGGCTGGAATAGGTTATAACATATAAACGACAGTTCAATATCATCGAGCATAAGTAGTAGATGAATGAAAGAGTTTATTAAGCAATTATTTTTATGAATTCATTTTAAGTGCACGAAGTACCACGCTGAATGGTCAAACAACAACTTGGTTTGACAAACAAGAAAAGGTCAGTCAGGGGTTCATACTGTCGCCTTACTTATTTAACTTGTATACTGAAAATATAATGAGGAATGTTAAAGAAGATGTAGACAAAGAATATTACGATGCCATAACAATTGGAGGTTATGAAATACCAGAGATTAGATATGCTGATGACACAGTATTACTGTCCACAACACAAAAAGGAATGGAGAAACTAATTATGTCAGTCCATAAGAATAGTGAAGAGCAAAACCTCTATTTTAATTTTTTTAAAAAACTAAATTGATGACAAGTGACAAAACAAATAAGACAGCTGAAATATGTATCAATGAGGAAAAATTGGAAGAGGTGGAGAGTTTTGAATATCAGAATTATTACTAATGATAATATAGAAAACAATGATTAAAAGTAAAAGGAGGATATCTATCGCTCTTCAGAAAGTAAAACATCTAAAGAATCTGTGGAGAAGAACAGACAAAACTAATAGAATTATATTTTTAAGGGCATGCATCTTTCCCATCGCAACATATGCCTGTGAGACATGGACACTTAACAAAACAGCTGAGAAACATATAAATGCCTTTGAATGTAAATACTACAAAAGAGTTCTTCAGATATCTTGGACACACACAAAAACAATAAAACAAATTATATCCATTCTACAAGAACTTAATATTAAAGAATGTTGGCTGTTAAAGGAGATTAAACAGAGAAATCTTAAATATAATGGACATATTAAACGTCATGAAAATTTAGAGAAGACCATCTTGGAACAGTACACAATGGGAAAAAGAAAGAGAGGAAGACCAAGGCGAAGATGGCCGCAGGACATCGTTGATGATATGCAGATAGATGCACCGGCAGCACTGTACCTTGCTTACAACCGAGAGGCCTTCAGGAGAGCTGTTAGAGAGGCAGGGTTCCGCAAGGGACATGGAAATGACTGGCTGAATTACTGAGTACCAAACTGTTAGATGGATGGATGGATGGATGGATGGATGGATGGATGGATGGATGGATGGATGGATGGATGGATGGATGGATGGATGGAACGATGGATGGATGGTAGGAACTTTGTCGCCTTACTGCTGTCCTGTAGGAATCTCGGTTGTGAGCAAGATGGCCTGCTGCTGATGCATCCATTCGCAGATCATCAACGATGTCTTGCAACCATCTTTCCCTTGGTTTTCCTCTCTCTCTTTTTCCAGATTATGAATCATTCCAAGATGGTCATCTCTAAATTCTCATGACGTTTAATGTGTCCAAAATATTTAAGTTTTCTCTGTTTATTCTTCTTTAGTAGCAAACCTTCTTCACTGTTAAGTTCTTGCAGTGTGGATGTAAATGCTACAGAAAAATTCTTCAAATATCATGGACACAAAAAAGAACAAATATATCCATACTACAAGAACGTTATATTGAAGACGGCTGGATACTAAAGAGAATTAGAAAACTTAAATATTTTGGACATATTAAATGTCATGATAATCTAGAGAAAACTGTCTTGGAAGGGTACATAATAGGAACAAGAAAGAGAGGAAGACCAAGGCGAAGATGGCTCCAAGACATCGTTTATGATCTGCAAATGTATGCATCAGCAGCAGACCATCTTGCTCATAACCAATAGTCCTACAGGAGTGTTGTTAGGGAGGCAAAGTTCAACAAGGGACATGAAAATAAATGAATGAATGAATGAGTATGGATGTATTTGTTCTTTTTTGTGTCCATGATAATTGAAGGACTTTTCTGTAGCATTTACTTTCAAAAGCGTTTATGTGTTTCTCTGCTGTTTTCTTTAGTGCCCAGGTCTCACAGGCATATGTTGCCATGGGAAAGATGCGTGGGATTAAAAATCTTATTTTTGTAGTTTTTGACGAGATGTTCTCCTTTCAATTTCCCTTATTGTATTTCCATTATTAGTTAGTCATGATCCAATATATTCAAAGCTCTCCATCTCTTTCATTTTCTTGTTCATTGATATATTTCAGTTGTCTTAATTGTTTTAATAGTCGTCATCAATTTAGTTTTATTTGCATTACGATAAAATATTTTGCTATTCATTAATCTTACGGACTGACATAATTAGCCTGATTATCTAGTAAAGATGTATTGTATGCATCAGCAGCAGTGCATCTTGCTTACGACCGAGAGGCCCCCAGGAGAGCTATTAAGGAGCCACAGTTCCATAAGGGACATGAAAATGGCTGACTGATATAAATTATTTTACATACTTCCCGTGCCGTTAAACGTCACATCGGGCTTTCTTGTAATTCGCCAAATTTTCATTGTTTCGCCGACCTTTTCAACCTCATCAAGATATTTTATGCCCACTAAACTGGCTCTCATAACATTGTCCTCTTTAGAGTTTCACGTGGTCGACCTCTTCTTCTTCGGCCTGCTGTGTTCCACTTGATAGCTTGTTTGAGATTCTCTGTTTCTTCTCATCACGTCACGATATATGTCCATATTCTTTTTCCTGATCACCCGCGAGACAGGATGTTGTTTACTCATCTGTCTTATCTTTGCGTTGTTCTTGAATCTTTCTATTTTATACCGATTATTTTTCTTAGGCTTTTGTTTTCAAAAGTATCATTTGTTGTATATTTCTTTAGTTGTTTTCCGACTGTCGCATATAATGTTAATACGGTTTTTGTGCTTATAACTTTTGAACCTCATATGTTCTCAAAATTTTAGAACGTCAATTCTGCTTTTCCAATCTTCATTCTAATTTCCTTTCTTTTGTCACCATCATGGTCTATGTAGCTGCCGAGGTATGGAAATTGCTGTACTTATTCAACAGCTTTTATAAATGATGCAAAGTCTTTATTTTATAATTAACAGCGACATTAGACTTCACGATTTGAAACAATTAAGCACACAAACGTGGGAATGAATTATTATTTCTTGTTTTCTACTCTGTATCTAATATTTTAAACGATGAAGAAATAATATTAATTCTGATTAATGTAAACATTTAAGTAATCTAACTTAGTGATTGATATATACTTTCCTAATCAGAGCACAGGTTTATCTTTATATGTTCTGAAACAAAATACTTACTGGCTATATGAATGTTTTCCACGTAGCAGAAAAATAAGAAAAGTTAGTAAAGGTATTTGTGAAATTAATTATGTTGTAATTTCTCATGACAAGAATATATATATATATATACATACATACAGAACATCTCTCATAGATGTAAAGGCTTATAGGGGTGCAGATGTCAACGGTGATCACAACCTGTGCATAGGGAAAATAAAACTAAAATTGAAAAACCAACACAAGAAATCAGTACACAGAAAGATAAACAGCCACAGCCTACAAGATGAAAATACTAACAGTAATTTCAAGCAGGAACTTGCCAATCATTCCAAAACACCCAGTGAAGTTGAGGAGATAGTTATATATGAACTATGTAATTCTTACAGCTCAGCCATAATCACGGCAGCAAAAGCAAGCGCTGGACTGAAAAAACCAGATAGAAAAGCATGGATATCAGATAAAATATGGAAGTATATGCATGAAAGACGAGAAGTCAATTTAGACATGTTGAATGCAAAAACAGATTTTGAAAAAGATCTGGCGAAAGCAACATACAAAGAAATAGACAAGAAAGTAAAATGTTCAGCTAGAAGGGATAGAAGAGAATACATAGACAATATGGCGAAAGAGGCAGAAAAAGCAGCAAAAACAGGAGACAGCAAAACGTTTTATAACATACAAAAGAGGCTAACAGGTACTATTACATCAAAAGAAAGACCAATCCTTAGCAAAACTGGAACACTATTAACATCAAATAAAGACCAAAAGCAAAGATGGGCTGAACACTTCCAAGAAATACTTAATCGACCATACCCAAAAGAATTGTTAAACCTTGAAACTGACTTACCAGCCCCACAACTAAATGTCAACCTAGATTAAATTAAATTGCGTTAAATTGAAACAGCAGTGAATTTAATGGCTAACAACAAAGCTGCAGGTGAAGATGAAATAACAGCCGAAATGCTAAAAGCTATCAATAGTGACAATATGAGACTACAGAGAATGTTTAACAAGATTTGGAAAGAAGAGAAGGTCCCTTCTAATTGGAAAAAAGGAATCATTGTTAAAATACCAAAAAAAAAAAAGGCAACCTTAGTGACTGTAACAACTGGAGAGGAGTAATCTTAATATCAGTTGTGTCAAAAGTATTTTGCAAGGTCATTTTGAATAGACTTAAAGATATAGTGGATACTGCAATGAGAGAAGGACAAGCAGGATTTAGAAAAGGGAGAAGCTGTCTCGACCAGATCTTTATTCTAAGAATAATACTTTAAGAACATATTGAAACGCAGAAACCATTAATACTGAACTTCATAGATTTTAAAAAGGCATTTGATAGCATACATAGAGATTCATTATGGAGAATTTAAAGTCTATATGGAATACCATCTATAATTGTCAACATCATTAAGGACTTATGCAATGGATATGTTTGTGCAGTTAAGACAGAAGAAGGGACGAGTGAATGGTTCCAGATTGAAACAGGTGTGAAACAAGGATGCATACTGTCTCCTTTACTTTTTGGGATTACAATAGACTTCGTAATAAAAAATGCTGCACAGGTAACACAGGTATTGACTAGGTAATTGGGACCCAACTAGAAGATTTTGATTTTGCCGATGACATAACTCTTATCAGTAATAATGTGAATTCCATGCAAGAAAAAAACAGATAGCCTGTCTTCACTGGCTAGCAAAATAGCACTTCAATTAACAAGGACAAAACAAAAATAATGAAAATTCCCTTTAATCAAAATGGAAAAATACACATAGAAGGGACAGATATTGAAGAAGTCAATCAATGTGCATATCTTGGCAGCTACATAGACCAGGATGGTGACACTAGAAAGGAAGTTAGGATCAGAAGTGCAAAAGCAGCACCAATCTTCAAGAATCTTGAGAAAATATGGAATTCAAAAGTTATAAGCACAAAAACCAGGTTAAGACTATTCAATTCAAATGTAATATCCACCCTCATTTATGCATGCGAAAGCTAGAAAACAACTAAAGAAATAGAAAAGAAATTAGACTCTTATGAAAACAAATGCCTAAGGAAGGTACTCGACATCAAGTGGAACGAATTCAAGAACAATGCAGAGATAAGACAGATGACTGAACAACAACCAGTCTCATGGGTGATCAAGAAAAGGAGATTGGACATAAGTTGGTCACTTGAATGAAGAAATTATCAGAGAATCCAAAAAACAAGCTATCAAGTGGAACACAACAGGCCAAAGAAAAAGCGGCAGACCACGTGAAACTCTGAAGAGGACATTATTAAGAGAGGCCAAATTAACAGGCATAATATCCTTTGATGAGGTTGAAAGACTCGCTGAAGACAGGAAAAGTTGGCGAACTACTTTGCGAGCCCTATGTGACGTTTAACGGCAGGGGAAGGACATAAGATATATATATATATATATGTATATATGAACATATGTATGTATGTTTACTGAACACCATATTTGCTACTGCTGAAAACCTAGTTATGAGCTACCCATGGGAGTTTTGAGCCCGGCTGTATTAAAATAAAACGTGAAGAGTTTCTCTCTCTTTCTCTCTCTCTCTCCTCTCTCTTTTTTCTCTCTCTTCTCTCCTTCTTCTTTCTCTCCTCTCTCTATTCTCTCTTTCTTCTCTCTCTCCTCTCTCTCTTCTCTTTCTTCTCTCTTTCTTCTCTCTTTCGTATCTCCTTCTCTCTCTTCTCTCTCTCCTATCTCTCTCTATTCTCTCTTTCTTCTCTCTCTCCTCTCTCTCTTCTCTTTCTTCTCTCTGTGTTCTCTCTTTCTTCTCTCCTTCTCCTCTCATTTCTGTCTCTCCTATCTCTCTCTATTCTCTCTTTCTCCTCTCTTTTCTCTCCCCTCTTTCTTTTTTATCTCTCTCTATTCTCTCTTTCTTCTTTTTTTTCTCTCTCTCTTCTCTCTGTCTCTATTCTCTCTTTCTTCTTATATTTTCTCTCTCTCTCTTCTCTCTCTCTCTCTTGGTGTAGGAATTACCATGATCCGTTACCTACTTTCTTTGTTGCTAAATTTTAAAATGTTTCACGGACTTAAGAGTAAGCATGTATAAATATTGGAGATATGATTATAAGGAAAGCAGAAACATACAAAATATCTAGGCACAACCTTCAACAGAAGCAGTATAGTAAGGGAGGAAATTAAAAGCAGAGTACACATAGGGAACAAAATATACTTCGCCTAACAACACCTGTTAAAATCCAAAATCCTGTCCCAAAACACCAAAAATAACAATCTAAAAAAACTATAATAAGTCCAGTCGTCATGTGTGGATCAGAAACGTGGAGTACAACAGAGAAAGATGAACAACAGTTGCAGATCTTTGAGAAGAAGAACTTAAGAAGAATATTTGGGCACATAAAGGATGGTTGCCGATGCTGTGGTTTAGGGCGTCGTTGGATTCACAGAGTAAGCTTCGTAGGATAGAAGAAAAGAAATATCACACCAGGCAGCTCCTGATGGTTGAGGCTGAGGATACAATAATGCCAGTTTGCAAAGAGAATGTTTCATCTGTTAAGTCAGTCAACTATGAGGAGCCTAACGTGGCTGTACTGTCAAAAATTAAGTCTCGTGCATGTTTGTTGTCTGTATGAATAATCATCTGAGTATAGGCATGCGATATCTATCTATCTATCTATCTATCTATCTATCTATCTATCTATCTATCTATCTATCTATCTATCTATCTATCTATCTATCTATCTATCTATCTATCTTTCTATCTGTCTATCTATCTATCTATCTATCTATCTATCTATCTGTCTGTCTGTTTGTCTATCTTTAAGTGTGTTTGTCTGTCTCTAAAAATGTCTCTCTGTCTATTTGTTTATCACTCTGCCTGTCTATCTTGTGCGATGAGATGTAGAAATAGTGGAATAGCTTCAAATAGAGCACTGTACCAGAGGAATCACAAAGTTTGAGAATTTAAACATATGAAATAATGTATATAAATGTGCTAACAATGCTATTGGCATTTTGAAATCTTACATTAGATGTGTACCAGTGTATGTGAAGTAACTGTTGTGTTTTCAGAAAGGGCCTTGTTGACAGTCTTGCTCTGAACTTTCCCGTGTTCGGCAAATGCCAGTCACGTGTGCAACCCGTGACAGCGGAAAACAAGGTTGAGCGAGTTTAGTTTACTTTTGAATGTGAAACGGAGATAAAGGATTGTTTGTATCGTTCTGTCGTGGAAATAGATGTCGCTGTCGTGAAAATGGCTGTTATATTGTTACTGTGGTCTTGGATGGATGAAAGGACACGCCCTGTGGCAGGGGCAACCTGCCGGCTGTCAAGATATCGTCAGTCTCATTCACATCTTCACCATATTCATGAATAAACTCAGTGTCTGTGTGATACTCAGGGCTAGCTTGAGATCTGTACCATTAGTTGCTATCGTGAGGTTGTGTAAGAACCTGGGAGTGGAGTAGAGCCTGGACACAGAAGATAGCTAACCCAGCATCATTCAGCAAATCACGGCCTGAAGTAAAGATCACAACCTTACCATACTGTACAAAGATGGAAAAGGAACCAGTAGCAAGAAGAAATTCTATTTCAGATTGTCATAAACTATCAGCAATAAAAAGCCATGGCAGTAGACAGACCAATCAACAGTGAAAGAAATGATAAAGAAAAGACGCTGGAGATGGATAAGACAAACACTTGGAAAGATTACCACTAACAGAACCAGACAGGATCTCACCTGGAATCCCCGGGGTAAGAGGAAACAAGAAAGACCTAGAAAATCCGCGAAGGAGGCTTGAAGTAGAGATGAAAAAGAGTGACTACACCGGGAGACGGAAGGAAGAAATATCCAAGGACAAAAATAAATGGAAATAAATGGAGAGCCCTTAATGATGGCCTATTCACTGGATGGGGATAACTGAAGGGAGGAAAGAAAGAAGAGACGTTCTTTTTTTGTGAAAGTAAGCAACCACAGTTATTTCTCCGTATGCGTATATGTCTTTTTATGTGAAAGTAAGAAAGCACAGTCATTTCTTTGTATGTTTCGTATATGTCTTTTTATGTGAAAATAAGAAAGCACAGTCATTTCTTTGTATGTTTCGTATATGTCTTTTTATGTGAAAATAAGAAAGCACAGTTACTCTCCGTGTGTTTCGTATATGTCTTTTTATTTTAACTTAAAAGTACGAAAATATAAATGTGTGTTCTTAGTAAAACACTTACTGTCTGTTGTTATATTTTTTTTAAAATATGGGTGCAAGAAAGTAATTAAAGACATTAACACAATTATTTCTAAAGTTTCTATAAGAGAAGTGGAACAATATTCTGAGATGTCTTTGTATAGAACGGTTTGTTAGTATATAGATTATCTATTTACATTTTACTTTCTTTCATAGAGAGCACTAACTACTTAATGTAAAGTAAAGTTATATACTTGTATAATTTGTGTATAGTGTGTAAGCATGTTTGTAGGTGAACATTTTAGTGTGCTATGCATGTGAAGGCGCTAACATTTCACAACCCCATGGCATGCATATACCGCGGGAATAGACAGATTGACGTTTGTAGAATTGTATGTATGTGCACATACTTTGTCTGTCTATGTGTCTAGAGTAGGTTTGTGCATGTACATATATTTGAGCGGAAGTATGCAAGAATTGTATGAAACATTTTTTACTGTTTAATTTCTGATGAATGTAACAGTTTATTAGTTGCATGTTTTAGTTAATTCCTTTTAAGTGCATGTAATATCAAACTGATAGTGATTGTTTGTATCGTTCTGTCGTGGAAATAGATGTCGCTGTCGTGAAAATGGCTGTTATATTGTTACTGTGGTCTTGGATGGATGAAAGGACACGCCCTGTGGCAGGGGCAACCTGCCGGCTGTCAAGATATCGTCAGTCTCATTCACATCTTCACCATATTCATCTGTAAACTGTCTGTGTGATACTCAGGACTAGCTTGAGATCTGTACCATTAGTTGCTATCGTGAGGTTGTGTAAGAGCCTGGGAGTGGAGTAGAGCCTGGACACAGAAGATAGCTAACTCAGCATCATTCAGCAAATCACGGCCTGAAGTAAAGATCACAACCTTACCTTACTGTACAAAGATGGAAGAGGAACCAGTAGCAAGAAGAAATTCTATTTCAGATTGTCATAAACTATCAGCAATAAAAAGCCATGGCAGTAGACAGACCAATCAACAGTGAAAGAAATGATAAAGAAAAGACGCTGGAGATGGATAAGACAAACACTTGGAAAGATTACCACTAACAGAACCAGACAGGATCTCACCTGGAATCCCCGGGGTAAGAGGAAACAAGAAAGACCTAGAAAATCCGCGAAGGAGGCTTGAAGTAGAGATGAAAAAGAGTGACTACACCGGGAGACGGAAGGAAGAAATATCCAAGGACAAAAATAAATGGAAATAAATGGAGAGCCCTTAATGATGGCCTATTCACTGGATGGGGATAACTGAAGGGAGGGAAGAAAGAAGAGACGTTCTTTTTTTTTGTGAAAGTAAGCAACCACAGTTATTTCTCCGTATGCGTATATGTCTCTTTATGTGAAAGTAAGAAAGCACAGTCATTCCTCCGTGTGTTTCGTATGTCTTTTAATGTGAAAGTAAGAAAGCACAGTCATTTCTTTGATTGTTTCGTATGTGTCTTTTTATTTTAACTTAAAAGTACGAAAATATAAATGTTTGTTCTTAATAAAACACTCACTGTCTGTTGTTATATTTTTTTTAAAATACAGGTGCAAGAAAGTAATTAAAGACATTAACACAATTATTTCTAAAGTTTCTATAAGAGAAGTGGAACAATATTCTGAGATATCTTTGTATAGAACGGTTTGTTAGTATATAGATTATCTATTTACATTTTACTTTCTTTCATAGAGAGCACTAAATACATAATGTAAAGTAAAGTTATATACTTGTGTAATTTGTGTATAGTGTGTAAGCATGTTTGTAGGTGAACATTTCAGTGTGCTATGCATGTGAAGGCACTAACATTTCACAACCCCATGGCATGCATATACCGCGGGACATAGACAGATGGATGTTTGTAGACGTGTATGTATGTGCACATACTTTGTCTGTCTATGTGTCTAGAGTAGGTTTGTGCATGTACATATATTTGAGCGGAAGTATGCAAGAATTGTATGAAACATTTTTTACTGTTTAATTTCTGATGAATGTAACAGTTTATTAGTTGCATGTTTTAGTTAATTCCTTTTAAGTGCATGTAATATCAAACTGATAGTGAATGTATGTGGCAGTTCAATGTTGAATAATGAAAGATGTAGTGTCAAATAGGCTTACATTTTCATCCATCCATCCATCCATCCATACATCCATCCATGTGTTTTTTCAAAATGTGATAGATATCGGTGAAAGTGTTCTGAGTATGATATTACGTTGTTCTGATGTATTAGTTCTTCTATATTTTTGTATATATGTGTAGATACATAATTGTTGTGTTGTTTTACATTGTATTTATGTTTCTAATGATTTTATATATGCGGTAGTGCAGACAGTGAACTGGATATTCACAAGCAGAGAAAGTTGTTGTCGTTGATGCAGAGTGTCAGTAGTCTATGTAGATAGAATAAGTTGTAGTACGAGGACTTGAAAGTAGACTATGTAGATAGAATAAGTAGTAGTACGAGGACTTCAGGGTAGACTATTTAGATAGAATAAGTAGTATGACGATGACTTGACGGTAGACTATGTAGATAGAATAAGTAGTATGACGATGACTTGACGGTAGACTATGTAGATAGAATAAGTAGTATGACGATGACTTGACGGTAGACTATGTAGATAGAATAAGTAGTATGACTAGGACTTGACGGTAGACTTTGTAGATAGATTAAGTAGTATGACTAGGACTTGAGAGTAGACTATGTAGATAGAATAAGTAGTAGGACGATGTGACTTGTGAGTAGACTATGTAGATAGAATAAATAGTGGGACGATGACTTGAGAGTAGACTATGTAGATAGACGAAGTAGTAGAACGAGGTCTTGAGGGTAGACTATGTAGACAGAATGAGAAGTAGGACGAGGACTTAAGAGTAGACTATGTAGACAGAATGAGAAGTAGGACGAGGACTTGAGAGTAGACTATGTAGACAGAATGAGAAGTAGGACGAGGACTTAAGAGTAGACTATGTAGATAGACGTTGTAGTAGAACGAGGACATGACAAGAGACTACGTAGACAGAATGAGAAATAGGACGAGAAAAGCTGACTTGAGACTTTCTGGAGAAAGTAGTGTTTTGAGCTATTATCGTGTATGCTGCCTAACCCTTACTAGGGGAACTGATGTGTATTACCTTTTGTCCCTGGCAGTATCGCGGCCTAAAGCAGACTGGTTCTCTCGTGTGCTCATCTCTCCACCAAACAATTAATAAACAGTAAACCGCTGGCTGTTGTGAAGAGACTACAGGAGCTAGGACATATTACGGGCGATGGCAGGGAATCTGAACTATGTGACAGAAAACCCCCGTGAGTGTTCTGTTATGACTCAAAGACTGTGAGATTTGACAAACTCATGTGAGTGATGCTTGTCTCTGCCATCATGCGTCACATCCTTGTTTGTGAGAATGTTGTGTTTGTTTCTTAATGTGTTTGTTAGTCTGGGGCGTGGCTGTTTGGTAGCTATAGTATTTTATATAGTGTGTGGTTAGCCTTAGGTCTTTTCATCATTCCTCTCACTCTCTCTCTTTCTCTCTCTCTCTCTCTTTCTCTCTCTTGGAAAGTGTACATGATAAAGTTAAACTGTTATTTCTCACTCTTTCTCTCACTCTCCTCACACTATGTCAGTCCATAATTTTGCTTTCTCTTTGTTGAAATAGATCTGTTGTAGGACCAGGTACGAAAATGAACACTATTTGTATGTGATAAACGCAAGGTTAAATTACAGGTATGCTCAGGTAGAGGCAGAGATCAGGATTGCCGCATTAAGGACTATCCTCTATATAAGGAGCTGGAACTGATAAAGGAAAGAGGCAGCAAACAACTTAGATCCTGGATATCTCAGGCTGAGGCGGCTCCTCTGTGTGTTGTGTGTTTGTACCTATGTGCTCCTCTCAGTGTTGTGTGTTTGTACCTATGTGCTCCTCTCTGTGTTGTGTGTTTGTACCTATGTGCTCCTCTCTGTGTTGTGTGTTTGTACCTATGTGCTCCTCTCTGTGTTGTGTGTTTGTACCTATGTGCTCCTATCTGTGTTGTGTGTTTGTACCTATGTGCTCCTATCTGTGTTGTGTGTTTGTACCTATGTGCTCCTCTCTGTGTTGTGTGTTTGTACCTATGTGCTCCTATCTGTGTTGTGTGTTTGTACCTATGTGCTCCTATCTGTGTTGTGTGTTTGTACCTATGTGCTCCTCTCTGTGTTGTGTGTTTGTACCTATATGCTCCTCTCTATGGTGTGTTTGTACCTATGTGCTCCTCTCTGTGTTCTGCTCCTCTCTGTGTTGTGCTCCTCTCTATGGTGTGTTTGTACCTGTGTGCTCCCCTCTGTGTTGCGTGTATGTACCTGTGTGCTACACTCTGTGTTGTGTTTTGTACCTATGTGCTCCTCTCTGTGTTGTGCTCCTCTCTATAGTGTGTTTGTACCTGTGTGCTCCCCTCTGTGTTGTGTTTTGTACCTATGTGCTCCTCTCTGTGTTGTGCTCCTCTCTATAGTGTGTTTGTACCTGTGTGCTCCCCTCTGTGTTGTGTGTATGTACCTGTGTGCTACTATCTGTGTTGTGTGTTTGTACCTATGTGCTCCTCTCTGTGTTGTGTGTTTGTACCTATGTGCTCCTCTCTGTGTTGTGTGTTTGTACCTATGTGCTCCTCTCTGTGTTGTGTGTTTGTACCTATGTGCTCCTCTCTGTGTTGTGTGTTTGTACCTATGTGCTCCTATCTGTGTTGTGTGTTTGTACCTATGTGCTCCTCTCTGTGTTGTGTGTTTGTACCTATGTGCTCCTATCTGTGTTGTGTGTTTGTACCTATGTGCTCCTATCTGTGTTGTGTGTTTGTACCTATGTGCTCCTCTCTGTGTTGTGTGTTTGTACCTATATGCTCCTCTCTATGTTGTGTGTTTGTACCTATGTGCTCCTCTCTGTGTTCTGCTCCTCTCTGTGTTGTGCTCCTCTCTATGGTGTGTTTGTACCTGTGTGCTCCCCTCTGTGTTGTGTGTATGTACCTGTGTGCTACACTCTGTGTTGTGTTTTGTACCTATGTGCTCCTCTCTGTGTTGTGCTCCTCTCTATAGTGTGTTTGTACCTGTGTGCTCCCCTCTGTGTTGTGTTTTGTACCTATGTGCTCCTCTCTGTGTTGTGCTCCTCTCTATAGTGTGTTTGTACCTGTGTGCTCCCCTCTGTGTTGTGTGTATGTACCTGTGTGCTACACTCTGTGTTGTGTTTTGTACCTATGTGCTCCTCTCTGTGTTGTGTATTTGTACCTATGTGTTCATCTCTATAGTGTATTTGTACCTGTATGCTTCTCTCTTTGTGCGTTTGTACCTGTGTCCTTCTTTCTTTGTGTGTTTGTACCTGTGTGCTTCTCTCTTTGTGTTTTTGTACCTGTGTGCTCCTCTCTTTGCGTGTTTGTACCTGTGTGCTTCTCTCTGTGTGTGTTTGTACCTGTGTGCTTCTCTCTTTGTGTTTTTGTACCTGTGCGCTCCTCTCTCTTTGTGTGCTTGTACCTGTGTGCTCCTATCTCTTTGTGTTTTTGTACCTCTGTCCTCCTCTCTGTGTTGTGCTCCTCTCTATGTTGTGCTCCTCCCTGTGTTGTGCTCCTATCTGTGTTGTGCTCCTGTCTGTGTTGTGCTCCTCCCTGTGTTGTGCTCCTATCTGTGTTGTGCTCCTGTCTGTGTTGTGCACCTCTCTGTGTTGTGCTCCTCTCTATGTTGTTCTCCTCTCTGTGTTGTGTTCCTCTCTGTGTTGCGCTTCTCTCTGTGTTGTTTTCCTCTCTCTGTTGTGCTTCTCTCTGTGTTTTTCTCCTCTCTGTGTTGTGCTCCTCTCTATGTTGTTCTCCTCCCTCTGTTGTGCTCCTCTCTGTCTTGTGCTCCTCTCTATGTTGTGCTCCTCTCTGTGTTGTGTTCCTGTCTGTGTTGTGATCCTGTCTGTGTTGTGCTCCTCTATGTGTTGTGCTCCTCTCTATGTTGTGCTCCTCTTTATGTTGTGCTCCTCTCTGTGTTGTGGTCCTCTCTGTGTTGTGTTCCTGTCTGTGTTGTGTTCCTGTCTGTGTTGTGCTCCTCTTTATGTTGTGATCCTCTGTATGTTGTCCTCCTTTCTCTGTTGTGCTCCTTTCTATGTTGTGCTCCTCTGTGTGTTGTGCTCCTCTCTGTGTTGTGCTTTTCTCTGTGTTGTTCTCCTCTTTGTGTTGCGCTTCTCGCTGTGTTGCGCTCCTCTCTGTGTTGTTCTCCTCTCTGTGTTGTGCTCCTCTCTGTGTTGTGCTCCTCTCTGTGTTGTGCTCCTGTCTGTGTTGTGGTCCTCTCTGTGTTGTGTTCCTGTCTGTGTTGTGCTCCTCTCTATGTTGTGCTTCTCTCTGTGTTGTGCTCCTCTCTATGTTGTCCTCCTCTCTCTGTTGTCCTCCTCTCTATGTTGTCCTCCTCTCTGTGTTGTGCTCCTCTCTGTGTTTTTCTCCTCTCTGTGTTGTGCTCCTCTCTATGTTGTCCTCCTCTCTGTGTTGTGCTCCTCTCTGTATTGTGCTCCTCTCTGTGTTGTGCTCCTTTCTGTATTGTGCTCCTCTCTGTGTTGTCCTCCTCTCTGTGTTGTACTCCTCTCTGTGTTGTGCTCGTCTCTCTGTTGTGCTCCTCTCTATGTTGTGCTCCTTTCTGTATTGTGCTCCTCTCTGTGTTGTGCTCCTCTCTATGTTGTCCTCCTCTCTGTATTGCGCTCCTCTCTGTATTGTGCTCCTCTCTGTGTTGTGCTCCTCTCTGTATTGTGCTCCTCTCTGTATTGTGCTCCTCTCTGTATTGTGCTCCTCTCTGTATTGTGCTCATCTCTGTATTGTGCTCCTCTCTGTATTGTGCTCCTCTCTGTGTTGTGCTCCTCTTTATGTTGTGCTCCTCTCTGTGTTGTCCTCCTCTCTGTGTTGTGCTCCTCTCTATGGTGTGCTCCTCTCTGTATTGTGATCCTTTCTATGTTGTCCTACTCTCTGTGTTGTGCTCGTCTCTTTGGTGTGCTCCTCTCTGTATTGTGCTCCTCTCTCTGTTGTGCTCCCCTATCTGTTTTGCTCCTCTCTGTGTTGTGCGCCTCTCTGTGTTGTAGGTTTCATATTGTAGACGAGTCTGAATGTAATTTATCTGGCTTTTGGTGAATATTTCTAAGATGGAGATTTGTGAAGATGTCGTTATAGTTTATCATGGGGTATCTGCGTCCTTGCTTGATCGTAAAGTACAGTGGAGGTGCATATTTTCTAAGTGTTTGTATGTGAGATCTGTTTCGCAGTGGATGAGTGTTTCTTATTTGTGGACTGCTTGTATACAGGTTTTGTAGAAGCTGGGTAGTGTACCGAAAAGGTTGGCCTGGGAGTTGTTTGGTGGGACTAAGTTATATGTGATAGTGAGCTAGTTAGTGATGGTTTGGTGGGACTAGGTTAGATGTGACAGTGAGCTAGTTAGTGATGGTTTGGTAGGACTAAGTTATATGTGATAGTGAGCTAGTTAGTGATGGTTTGGTGTGACTAAGTTGTATGTGATAGTGAGCTAGTTAGTGATGGTTTGGTGGGACTAAGTTAGCTGTGATAGTGAGCTAGTTAGTGATGGTTTGGTTGGATTAGGTTATATGTGACAGTGAGCTAGTTAGTGATGGTTTGGTGGGACTAAGTTAGATATAATAGTGAGCTAGTGAGTGATAGTATGGTGGGACTAAGTTAGCTATGACAGTGAGCTAGTTAGTGATGGTTTGGTGGGACTACGTTACCCGTGACAGTGAGCTAGTTAGTGATGGTTTGGTGGGACTATGTTAAATGTAATATTGAGCTAGTGAGGGATAGTTTAGTGGGATTTAGTTAGCTGTGACAGTGAGCTAGTTAGTGATGGTTTGGTGGGACTAAGTTAGCTGTGAGAGTGAGCTAGTGAGTGATAGTATGGTGGGACTAAGTTAGCAATGTGACAGTGAGCTAGGTAGTGATGGTTTGGTGGGACTAATTTAGCTGTGATAGTGAGCTAGTTAGTGATGGTTTTGTGCGACTAAGTTGTATGTGATAGTGAGCTAGTGAGAGATGGTGTGGTGGGACTAAGTTAAATGTGGGACAAAATAGAGAGGAGCACAACACAGACAGGATAGTGAGCTAGTTAGTGATGGTTTGGTGTTACTAAGTTAGATGTGATAGTGAGCTAGTTAGTGATGGTTTGGTGGGACTAAGTTATATGTGATAGTGAGCTAGTTAGTGATGGTTTGGTGTGACTAAGTTAAATGTGATATTGAGCTAGTTAGTGATGGTTTGGTAGTACTAAGTTAGATGTGATAGTGAGCTAGTTAGTGATGTCTTGGTGTGACTAAGTTAAATGTGATAGTAAGCTAGTTAGTGATGGTTTGGTGGGACTAAGTTATATGTGATAGTGAGCTAGTGAGTGATGGTTTGGTGGGACTAAGTTAGCTGTGACAGTGAGCTAGTTACTGATGGTTTGGTGGGACTAAGTTAGCTGTGACAGTGA
>CM019712.1:17146659-17169159 GCA_009760885.1 Achatina immaculata
TGCAGTTATGTTAGACAGCATGTTTGTAGCACATTTTACGTGTTACAGCATGTTTTTAGTAATAGAAAATAATGAAACATATGAGATTGTATAAAAATTATGAAATGCTATTTTGAAGTATACTTTATTGACATAATATGAATCTAAACTTATTATTTCTTTATATATCTCCTCTAACAAAAAAGTCCTATCTATCTATCTATCTATCTATCTATCTATCTATCTATCTATCTATCTATCTATCTATCTATCTATCTATCTATCTATCTATCTATCTATCTATCTATCTATCTATCTATTTGTCTGTCTGTCTCTCTCTCTCGATTTCAATATATGGCCTAAATGTTTGTCTAATCTAAATGCCTATCTAGTCTGTATGTGTGTCTGTATGCATATCTGTCTGTCTATATGTTTGTTTTTTACTATATGTCTCCCGATCTGTTAATTTGATAGCTTTCCTGTCTATATGTCCATGTCCCTGTTTGTCTGCCTAGGTGCCTGTCTATCAGTTTTCTGCTGCCTAATTCTGTAAATAATGCAGCCAGTTCATTTGAATTATTTTTTTTAAGTCGCTGAAAAAATAGAAACTGGAAATTTAGATCTGGAAAGAAATATTACATGAAGCTTGGTGTAATTCTGTAATGTGCATTTTCTACCCAAAAGCAATTATGCTGCTTCAAAAAAAAATGTACCTATAGAGGAAATAGTACTGGATATTTGGTATATTTATTTTTTCCCTTAATGAAAGTGGTACAATACTTACCAACTTTTTCATGTTTTGATATTTGAATAGAAAACGAATTAAGAAAAGGCAATGTAGAAATTATTTACTTGTACACATCATTGTTATAGACTGTCTGTCAATTTATTTGTCTGTCTGTCTTTCCGGACGTTCGTTGAACAAGTAAAAAGTAATACTGGACAAGAAGAATAGCAACATTTTATAACTTAAATATGCAAGAAACAAATGTTAGCTGAAGTTTAAATAACTCTGTAAGTGATATTTTTAATAACAATGAATTATTTTTGTTACAGAAAATGTTAAAACATATAACTAACACTACTGAATTTTAGAATGTCAGTCAGTCATTAGAATGTCCATTGCAGAACTTTGGTTTCCTAACAGCTGTCCTGTACGACTCACAGTTGTAAGCAAGATGGCCTGCTGCTGATGCATCCCCTTGCAGATCATCAACGATGCCTTGCAACCGTCTTCGCCTTGGTCTTCCTCTCTTTATTTTTCCCATTATGCATCCTTCCAAGACCTTTCATGTGTTCAAAATATTTAATTTTTGTCCTTTTAATCTTCTTTACTAGCCAAACTTCTTCAGTATTACGTTTCTGTAGTATAGATATATTTGTCCTCTTTTGTAACCATGACATTTGAAGAACTCTTCTATAGAATTCACATACAAATGTATTTATGTGTTTCTCAGCTGTTTTGATAAGTATCCAGATTTCACATTCATATGTTGCAATGGGGAAAATGTATGCCTTTAGATATCTTATTTTTGTAGTTCTGTCTGTTCCTCTCCACAGATTCTTTAGTTGTTTTACTTTTTGAAGAGCGATAGATTTCCTCCTTTTAATTTCCCTCATTGTATCTCCATTACTAGTTAGTAATGATTCAGGATGTTCAAAAATCTGCACCTCTTCCAATTTGTCCCCATTGATACATATTTCACCTGCTTTATTTGTAGACTGACGGAGGTATGGAGTCGTCTTACTTCTCCTTTAGTAGATGTTGCCCCTGTCCAGCTAACCGGATATCCATACTACAAGAACGTAATACTGAAGAAGTAAAGAAGATTAAACAGAGAAAACGTAAATAATGAACACATTTTGGACATATTAAACGTTATGGGAATTTGGAGAATACCATCTTGGAAGGGTACATAATAGAAAAAAGGAAGACCAAGGCGAAGACGGCTGCAAGACATCGTTGAGGATCTACAAATGGATGCAACACTAGCAGGCCATCTTGCTCACAACCGAGAGGCCTCCAGGAGTGCTGTTTGGGAGGCAAAGTTCCGCAAGGGACATGCAAATGAATGAATGAATGAATGATTTGTTTTGTTAGCTTTCATCAATTTAGTTCTCTTCACATTAAGATAAAGGTTTTGCTCTTCTCTATTCTTACAGACTGACATAATTATTTTTTCCATTCCTTTTTGTATTCTGGACAGTAATACTGTAATGTATAATAATGTATGTGTGTGTATTTAAGTATGTATGTATTATATATGTATGTATGTATATGTGTATGTAAATATTTATGTATATATGTATATATATGTAATATATATATATATATAATTACATACATACACATATATATAGAACATTGATGTAAAAACGGACCCATACTTATGCTTCAAAGACTACTGTAAAGCATTCCATAAAGTGAAACACACAGAAATTAGAATGCTGAAATTAGAAAAAAGAATGCTGGAAGACATCAACACAGATTGGAAAGATCTTAAACACATTAAAAACATATAATGGCTGCAGTCAGCAGCAGTGAAGGTTAAGAATCAAATAGGAGCATTCCAAGACATAAAATTGGGAGTGAGACAAGTATGTGTTCTATCTCCTGACCTCTTCTTCTTGTACAGAGAAAACATAATAAGAAATATAGAGAACTTGCCAGGAATATCAATTGATGGGTACAACCTTAACAACATAAGATATGCAGACGACACAGTTCTGATAGCTAAAAGTGAAGGGGAGCTACAGGCTCTTCTGGACATCGTGGTTCGTGAAAGTAAAAGTGAAGGTCTCAGCCTGACTGAAAGAAGACTGAAGTGATTGTCATCTCAAAGAAAAGAATACCACCAAAATTGTAGCATTACCATCAGTGGCACAGACCTGAAACAAGTTGATAGATTCAAGAACTTAGGAACAATTATAACAACTGATGAGAAATGTCACAACGAAATAAAAAGCAGACGTGATCAAGCCAAGTCAGCATTCCAGACAATGAGACACATCTTGTGCAACAGATCCATATCAATGGAAACAAGATTCCGAGTACTTAAATGCTACACCGAGCCAATTTTGCTTTTTGGATGTGAAGTATGGTCCATGAATAAGAGAGTACGGCGAGAAATGGAGGCCACGGAAATGTGGTTCATAAGAAGGATGTTGAAGATACCACGGACAGCTAAGAAAACGAATCAAGAAGTCTTAAAATAGGCTGCAGTTAAAAGGCAAATTACAGCAAAGACCAGAGGCAGATAATCGAGATTTGTAGGACATCTTCTGAGAAGAGGAAAACTGGAACACACTGTGGTAAGTAGAAAAATTGAGGGAAGAAAAGACAGAAGAAGTTACTGGATGGGCTGTCAATGTGGTTAGAAAGAAAGTCACAGGCGAATCTCATAATCAACACACAAGACAAGGAATTATGGAGAGAAATGATCGCCTACGTCACGTGGCACGGTACTTGATGTATGTATGTATGTATGTATGTATGTATGTATGTATGTGTATATGTGTATGTATGGATGTACGTATGCGTGGATGTGTGTATTTATGTATGTATGTATGTATGTATGTATGTATGTATGTATGTATGTATGTATGTGTGTATGTGTGTCTGTATGTATGTATGTGTGGATGTGTATATGTATATATCCATGTATGTATGTATGTATGCATGGATGTATGTATGTATGTATGTATATATGTATGTATGTATGTATGCATGTATGCATGTATGCATGTATGTATGTATGCGTGTATTATGTATGTATGCATGAATGTATGTATGCATGTATGTATGTGTGTGTTATGTATGTATGTATGAATGTATGTATGCATTATGTATGTATGTTTATGTATATATGTATATATGTATGTACGTTTGTATATATGTATGTATGTATGTTCGCATGTATGTATGTGTGTATGTTTGTAAGTGTGTATGTATGTGTGTAAGTAAATATGTATGTACGTATGCATGTATGTATGTTCATTTATGTGTTTCTAAGTAAGTTTATTTGGAAGTATAAATGTCTAGGAATGTATATGTGTATGTCTGTATGGAAGAACCCTAC
Organism: Achatina immaculata; assembly: GCA_009760885.1. NCBI lineage: Eukaryota > Metazoa > Mollusca > Gastropoda > Stylommatophora > Achatinidae > Lissachatina > Lissachatina immaculata. Next base: position 17,150,718 of record CM019712.1, read on the forward strand.
ATATATCTAAGTTTGTCTTTATGTATATTTTTCCTATTTATGTATGCAATATGCATGTGTCTGTCCGTCCGTCTATTAGACCGTCCAAACGACAGTTAGTCCATCCATTCATCTGTCTGTATGTTTGTCTATCTGTCTGTATGTTTGTCTATCTGTCTGTATGTTTGTCTATCTGTCTCTATGTTTGTCTATCTGTCTGTATGCCCGCTATCCGTCCATCCATCTGTCCGTCCATCCATTCATATATCTACTTGCTTGCGTCTGTCTGTTCGTTTGTGTAACTAATACTGATTGTTTATATAAATGATAAAAGGGTTGTATTTTATTATTAACACTGATGATAGATCTCATAACTATAAACAATTAAGAAGACAAAAGTGAGAATGAAATACTAGTACAATTTTCTCCAACTCTGTATCTAGAATTTTAAATAATAAAACACTTATGTTTATTCTGATAAGTGTATAAATTTACAAATAGTTTTCAGTATCGGTCCTTTTCTTGTCCGCTGTGGGAATTTGCCTCCCTAACAGTTCTCCTATAGGCCTCTCGGTTGTAAGCAAGATACCCTGCTTCTGCAGATTATCAACGATTTCTCGCAGCCATCTTCGCTTTGGTTTTCCTTTTTCCCATTAAGTACCCTTTCAAGATGGTATTCTCTAAGTTATCATGAAGTTTAATATGTCCAAAATGTGTTCAATATTTACATTTTCTCTGTTTTATCTTCTTTACTAGCCAACCTCCTTCACTGTTAAGTTCTTGTAATATGGATATTCGGTTAATGGGAGAGGGGTATCACATATCATTGGAGACGTAAGGCGACCCCTTGCTTCGGTCAGTCTACGGGACACCCATGAGCGAAGGTGGATTACCCGTAACCCCCCCCCCCAAACATGGTGACGTAAAACCATAGGATCATGTGGTGGATGGAATGGGAGAGCAGCTGACAGATAATGTTTGTTATGGTCACCATTCTATGATGGTAGGCAGATGATCTCAATGTAGGGACAATGGCTACGATCACAAACTAGTACAGTCACTTCCTGAAAGAGAAACAATGGCAAGCTACCTTCTGGAAATATACCAAGAGACCCAAACAGCAACATGGAAGGTCAAATAAGAAAAAGATCTGGTGGCAAGTCCCCCAGGTCAGATAGATCTAATTTTAGCACTGGGGAAGAGCGTGAGACAGAGCTCAGTACTAGTAATTGTGATGACGGACAAAATCCTGACGGTGTTGCTAAGGAAAACCACAGCATCAAATTAGAAAGAAAAATAAGAGTAGGAACATGAGGGAAAGTATCAAATAATAAGTGGCGAGACGAAAAGAACGAGGATACTCTTTTTGGGAATCTGCGAACATCGATGGAAAGGATCAGGACACTTCAAGAGCAAAAATAATATCTTTACATACTCTGGTGGAGAATTAGGAGGAAATAATGGAGTGGTTTTTTACTTGGACAAATTAACATCAAAAGCACTAGTAGGCTACAATCCAGTAAGTGACAGAATCCTCACAATCAGACTTAAATGCACTCCTACAAATGTAACAATCATCCAGATATATGCACCTACATCAGCAGCAGAAGAAGAGGAAGTAGAAGACACTGCAAACGACGATAGACTAGGTACGAAAAAAATAATATTCTATTAATAATAGAGATTTTAATGTGAAAACTGGTACAGAAAGAGCAGAAGATGAAGGACATGTTGTAGGGAAATTTAGCATAGGACAAAGAAATGAAGCAAGTGACAATCTAATAGCGTTTTGCATGGAAAATGAGCTAATGATCGCTAACACAATTTTTAGACAACATCGAAGAAGAATCTACACATGAACATCACCTGATTGGAAAACCAAGAATCAGATAGATTACATTTTAGTTATATACGTATACACTAATTATTCGTGTCTTACTGAATATTGTATGAATGTAGTACTGAAGTACTGAATAATTTATAATTAATATTGTACCTTTGAAAAATGTGTATCTGTACATGTTTGTAGATGAAAACTGTATTGTACAAGCAATGAGAAAACTCTAGTAATCCACACCTCTTGACGAAGATAGGTACCTGTTTGTAGATATATAATGTATTTATGATGGATGGATGTTTGTAGATATGTAATGTATTTAATATGACGGATGTTTGTAGATATGTAATGTATTTAATATGACGGATGTTTGTAGATATGTAATGTATTTATGATGGATGGATGTTTGTAGATATGTAATGTATTTATGATGGATGGATGTTTGTAGATAGGTAATGTATTTATGATGGATGGATGTTTGTGTATATATATATATATATATATATATATATATATATATATATATATATACATATATATAATGTATTATGATGGATGGATGTTTGTGGATACGTAACGTATTTATGATGAATGGGTGTTTTAGATATGTAATGTTTTTCTGATGTATGGATGTTTGTAGATATGTAATGTATTTATGATGGATGGGTTTTTGTAGATATGTAATGTATTTAATATGACGGATGTTTATAGATATGTAATGTATTTATCATGATGGATGTTTGTAGATAGGTAATGTATTTATGGTGGATAGATTTTTGTAGATACGTAATGTACTTATGAAGATGGGTGTTTTTAGATATGTAATGTTTTTATGGTGGATGGATGTTTGTGGATATGTGATGTATTTTTGATGGATGGATGTCTCTAGATATGTGTTGTATTTATGATGATGAATGTCTGTAGATATGTAATATATTTATAATGGGTGGATGTTTGTAGATATATAATGTATTTATTATATATGGATGTTTGTAGATGTGTAGTGTATTTATGATGATTGATGTTTGTAGATATGTAATGTAATTATGATGGATGAATGTTTGTTGATATATATTGTATTTATGATGGATGGATGCTTGTAGATATGTAATATAGTTATGATGAGGACTGTTTGTAGATATGTAATGTATTTATGATGGATGTATGTTTGTAGATATGTAATGTATTTATGATGGATGGATGTGTTTAGATATGTAATGTATTTATGATGATGGATGTTGATAGATATGTAATGTATTTATGATGGATGGATGTTTGTGGATACGTAACGTATTTATGATGAATGGGTGTTTTAGATATGTAATGTTTTTCTGATGTATGGATGTTTGTAGATATGTAATGTATTTATGATGGATGGGTTTTTGTAGATATGTAATGTATTTAATATGACGGATGTTTGTAGATATGTAATGTATTTATCATGATGGATGTTTGTAGATAGGTAAAGTATTTATGGTGGATGGATGTTTGTATATATGTAATGTATTTATGATAGATGGGTGTTTTTAGATATGTAATATTTTTATGGTGGATGGATGTTTGTAGATATGTAATGTATTTATTATATATGGATGTTTGTAGATGTGTAGTGTATTTATGATGATGGCTGTTTGTAGATATGCAATGTATTTATGATGGATGGATTTTTGTAGATATGTAATGTATTTATGATGAAGTATGTTTGTAGATATGTAATGTATTTATGATGGATGGATGTTTGTAGATATGTAATGTATTTATGATGGATGGGTGTTTGTAGATATGTAATGTATTTATGATGGATGGATGTTTGTAGATTTGTAATGTATTTATGATGAAGTATGTTTGTAGATATGTAATGTATTTATGATGGATGGATGTTTGTAGATATGTAATGTATTTATGATGGATGGGTGTTTGCAGATATGTAATGTATTTATGATGGATGGATATTTGTAGATATGTAATGTATTTATGATGGATGGATGTTTGTAGATACATAATGTATTTATGATGGATGGATGTTTGTAGATACGTAATGTATTTATGTAAACATCTTTCTCTTTAATTGGTGATTAGTTCATTGTCGTTGAGCAGAAGTCGTCAAGAATTGTATAAGAAAGTCCTAATGTTTAATATGTGATTATTAAATGAATATAAGAGTTCATTACTTAGATCTACTTTGAATTCCTTTCACTTGTATCTAGTACCAAACTGATAGTAAATGTATGTGGTAGTTTAATGTTGACTCATGAAATGTGTTATTTAAATAGGCCTAATTACCCAGTTCTCCATCCATCCATCCATCCATCCATCATCCATCCATCATCCATACATCCATCCACAATTTGTATAAAAAAATGTTAAATTCCCGTTTCCACTCCATTAAAACATATTGGGGTGTTAGGCCCGTATTATCAATGACCTCCGGCACATGAAAGTGTGATGTGGTCAGTATCACGCCTGGCCGCTTTATCTTCCCAGATTTCTCTGGTACCCATTTCTAGAGGTTGAGTCGACCACGGGGACTTTTTAGTGTGTAAAAGTAAAGATAGTCCCATAGCATTTCAAATGCCGTAGGGGGTGAAGCGTTAGAGACATTATGCTGGGTCATCAGCGTGTGAGGTAGGGTGACCAGTTCCTTTCCTCGCTGCCTTTACTTCCCAGATTTTCTCTGGTACCCATTTTACGAGGCTGGGTCGACCTCAGGGCCGTATTGGTCGGAAAAAAAATCCCGCTCAGCTGGGGATTCGAACCCTCGACCATTTGGTTGCTAGACGAGTGCTCTAACCACTACGCTAGCCGGCCCACTTTTAGTGTGTACTAGAAAAAATTCCCGCTACTGGAACTGAACCACGTAGCAGCGGATTAGATTAATGGAATGATATTTTGTGTATATATAATGACAAGAGGATTATTGCTGTGTTATTTTATATTATATTTATGCTTATTTTTTCACGTATCCGCTAGTGCGGATACTGAATTTGATATTCCGAGCCAGAGAATGTGGTTGTCGTTGATGCAGAGTGACAGTAGACTATGTAGATAGAATAAGTAGTAGGGCGAGGACCTGAGGGTAGACTATGTAGATAGAATAAGTAGTAGGGCGAGGACTTGACGGTAGACTATGTAGATAGAATAAGTAGTAGGGCGAGGACTTGAGGGTAGACTATGTAGATAGAATAAGTAGTAGGGCGAGGACTTGAGGGTAGACTATGTAGATAGAATAAGTAGTAGGGCGAGGACTTGAGGGTAGACTATGTAGATAGAATAAGTAGTAGGATGAGGACTTCAGGGTAGACTATGTAGATAGAATAAGCAGTAGGATGAGGACTTCAGGGTAGACTATGTAGATAGAATAAGCAGTAGGATGAGGACTTCAGGGTAGACTATGTAGATAGAATAAGTAGTAGGATGAGGACTTCAGGGTAGACTATGTAGATAGAATAAGCAGTAGGATGAGGACTTCAGGGTAGACTATGTAGATAGAATAAGTAGTAGGATGAGGACTTCAGGGTAGACTATGTAGATAGAATAAGCAGTAGGATGAGGACTTCAGGGTAGACTATGTAGATAGAATAAGCAGTAGGATGAGGACTTCAGGGTAGACTATGTAGATAGAATAAGCAGTAGGATGAGGACTTCAGGGTAGACTATGTAGATAGAATAAGTAGTAGGACGAGGACTTGAGGGTAGACTATGTAGATAGAATAAGTAGTAGGACGAGGACTTGAGGGTAGACTATGTAGATAGAATAAGTAGTAGGACGAGGACTTGAGGGTAGACTATGTAGATAGAATAAGTAGTAGGACGAGGACTTGAGGGTAGACTATGTAGATAGAATAAGTAGTAGGGCGAGGACTTGAGGGTAGACTATGTAGATAGAATAAGTCGTAGGACGAGGAGTTGCGACTTGCGTCGCCGTTGAAAGGCTGATAATTTTGACCTATTATCTTTTCCATTGCCATAATCCTTACTAGCGGAACTGATGTGTTTGATCTTTTGTTCCTTCCCATGCAATAGCCCAAAGAAAACTCGTTCTGTCATGTGCTGTCCGCTTCGCCACAAAAGTAATAAATAATAAAGAATATCAGATATGCCTTATTTTTAGTCAACTTTTCTTTATTTTCTCTGGGTCAGATCTGTGCCCAGTGTGGTAAGAAACTCGAGGCAACTATTCCCCATAAATTCTAAATGACAGCTCCTTAAACAGTTGTATTGTGATCTCCTACTTATAAACACCGTGATCCCTTCATCTTAAACAGTTGTATTGTGATCTCCTGCTTACAAACACCGTGATCCCTTCATCTTAAAAAAGGGTTTATAAACATAGTTGCTTCCTCATAAACATAGTTATCTATTTCTCTCAGACCTCCCAGGACAAATAACAGTAACCTACAATATGCTGGATATGTTCTGAAAGTTTGAAATACATGAACAACAACATTTGGTCCCGTTAAATAAACCTTAATATGTCAGTGTTCTCCAAATCTAGAAACGGTTTACTTCTGATATTATATCTTATATCTTTCCCGAGCCGTTAAACGTCACATAGGGCTCGCAAGGTAGTTCGCCAATATTTCCTGTCTTCGGCGGGTCTTTCATTCTGATCAAGGAATTGTATGCCTGTTAATTTTGGCCTCTCTAAACAACGTTCTCTTCAGAGTTTCATACGATCTGCCTCATTTTCTTCGGCTTGTTGTGTTCCACTTGATAACTTGTTTTGTATTCTCTGATCGTTTGTTCTCATCAAGTGACCAACATATGTCCATATCCTTTTCCTGATCACCCATGAGACTAGTTGTTGTTCAGTCATCTACCTTATCTCTGTATTGTTCTTGAATTCGTTCCACTTGATGCCGAGTATTTTCCTTAGGCATTTGTTTTCAAAAGAGGATAATTTATTGCCAGTTTCTTTAGTCGTTTTCCAGCTTTCACATGCATAAATGAGGGTGGATATTACATTTGAATTGAATAGTCTTAACTTGATTTTTGTGCTTATAACTTTTGAATGCCATATGTTCTCAAGATTCTTGAAGACCGATGGAAATTCTAATTCTAACTTCCTTTTTGGTGTCACCATCCTAGTCTTTGTAGTTGCCAAGGTATACAGATTGTTTGACTTCTTCAATATCTGTCCCTTCTACGTGTACGTTTGGTTAAATGACTCGCACGCCTGAAATCCAACAGAAAATCTCCAAATGTTGACACCCACGTGGGTTCTATCCCCATGTACTCGAGCCTGTGTCACGATATTTGACATTTAGAACCATCACGATAATGGCTTCTATACTCTCTTAAATCACTAGACAATTATCTAAGGTAGAAGTAAATATGCAAAATAGTATTAACACTTCAGAAAAGGAGAAATCTCAGCCCCCGTGGTCTATCTTAACTCAACGTCAACTTAAAACTGAAAAGTTATCCCTACAAAGATCTTGCTCTTACACTACAATAAAAGTAACTAGCATAATCACATCGGAATATCCTGACACATAATTTGGATAATAAATATTGTTAGTATATTTCTAACCTACTTGAGATAAGATAAACTTACTACATGTCCCATCAGGCGTAATGTGGGTTAGAGAATGAATCTTTTTGCATGTCCCATCAGGCGTAATTTGGGTTAAAGAATGAATCTTTTTTTATGGGTCGGAAATCACGTGCTCATAATGGTGCGAAATAGACAGAGAAGTCTTTCCGAAACACGTATGCATTCATTCTACTGTTTTCCCGTATTTATTTTGCATCGTTTACTTACGAACAGAATTTTCTATTTATTAAAATTATTGAAACACATCTTTTGCTTAACATGGCCATATTATTTAATTACAATAAATGATTAGGGGAGTTAACGATGAGTGATAAAAATTAAGAAGAGTTAATGATGAGTGACACAAATAAGAGTGAGTTAACGATGAGTGACACAAATGAGGGAGAGTTTATGATCAGTAACACAAATGAGGGGGAGTTAATGATGAGGGAGAATTTATGATGAGTAACACAAATGAGGGGGAGTTAATGATGAGGGACACAAATGAGGGGGAGTTAATGATGAGTGAGAAATTGCAAAATGTTATGCTTGCTCGGTTGCTCAGTTCTTTCCTCTTACTAATTAGATCAATTAATCAAACAATCAATCACAATGTCCGTCTGTTTATCTGTCAGTGTTCTCCAAATCTAGAAAGGGTTTACTTCTGATATTATATCTTATATCTTTCCCGAGCCGTTAAACGTCACATAGGGCTCGCAAGGTAGTTCGCCAATTTTTCCTATCTTCGGCGAGTCTTTCATTCTGATCAAGGACTTGTATGCCTGTTAATTTTGGCCTCTCTAAACAACGTTCTCTTCAGAGTTTCATACGATCTGCCTCATTTTCTTCGGCTTGTTGTGTTCCACTTGATAACTTGTTTTGTATTCTCTGATCGTTTGTTCTCATCAAGTGACCAACATATGTCCATATCCTTTTCCTGATCACCCATGAGACTAGTTGTTGTTCAGTCATCTACCTTATCTCTGTATTGTTCATGAATTCGTTCCACTTGATGCCGAGTATTTTCCTTAGGCATTTGTTTTCAAAAGAGAATAATTTATTGCCTGTTTCTTTAGTCGTTTTCCAGCTTTCACATGCATAAATGAGGGTGGATATTACATTTGAATTGAATAGTCTTAACTTGATTTTTGTGCTTATAACTTTTGAATGCCATATGTTCTCAAGATTCTTGAAGACCGATGGAAATTCTAATTCTAACTTCCTTTTTGGTGTCACCATCCTAGTCTTTGTAGTTGCCAAGGTATACAGATTGTTTGACTTCTTCAATATCTGTCCCTTCTACGTGTACATTTGGTTAAATGACTCGCACGCCAGAAATCCAACAGAAAATCTCCAAATGTTGACACCCACGTGGGTTCTATCCCCATGTACTCGAGCCTGTGTCACGATATTTGACATTTAGAACCATCACGATAATGGCTTCTATACTCTCTTAAATCACTAGACAATTATCTAAGGTAGAAGTAAACATGCAAAATAGTATTAACACTTCAGAAAAGGAGAAATCTCAGCCCCTGTGGTCTATCTTAACTCAACGTCAACTTAAAACTGAAAAGTTATCCCTACAAAGATCTTGCTCTTACACTACAATAAAAGTAACTAGCATAATCACGTCGGAATATCCTGACACATAATTTGGATAATAAATATTGTTAGTATATTTCTAACCTACTTGAGATAAGATAAACTTACTACATGTCCCATCAGGCGTAATGTGGGTTAGAGAATGAATCTTTTTGCATGTCCCATCAGGCGTAATTTGGGTTAAAGAATGAGTCTTTTTTTATGGGTCGGAAATCACGTGCTCATAATGGTGCGAAATAGACAGAAGTCTTTCCGAAACACGTATGCATTCATTCTACTGTTTTCCCGTATTTATTTTGCATCGTTTACTTACGAACAGAATTTTCTATTTATTAAAATTATTGAAACACATCTTTTGCTTAACATGGCCATATTATTTAATTACAATAAATGATTAGGGAGTTAACGATGAGTGATAAAAATTAAGAAGAGTTAATGATGAGTGACACAAATAAGGGTGAGTTAACGATGAGTGACACAAATGAGGGAGAGTTTATGATCAGTAACACAAATGAGGGGGAGTTAATGATGAGGGAGAATTTATGATGAGTAACACAAATGAGGGGGAGTTAATGATGAGGGACACAAATGAGGGGGAGTTAATGATGAGTGAGAAATTGCAAAATGTTATGCTTGCTCGGTTGCTCAGTTCTTTCCTCTTACTAACTAGATCAATTAATCAAACAATCAATCACAATGTCCGTCTGTTTATCTGTCTGTGTTTCCTTCCAACTGTCTGTCTGCCTAGTATGGATGTGTTGTATATATATATATATATATATATCTGCAGGAAACTCTCTACTGTAGAGAGCGGAACAACAACACAACTCCTTCAGATCATCAGAGGAAGTAACCCACCCCCCCTCAGACAAGTGTTTCGGCCCTTTAAACTCCTGACACTCTAATACATATATATATATATATATATATATATATGTAATAGAACTGCTCTATTTAGTCTTTAACAATGACACTTGAGTTAGAAACAAGAGCATAAATGTTGGAATGAAATATTATTTCAAGTTTCAGTAGCAATATATCTAGCATTTTAAATAATGAAACACTTATATTTATTCTGATAAATGTATAATTATGCAAGTAGTACTGTTTAGTTTTAAATATACTATTTCTCAAATATAGAAAATTGTATTTTTAAAAATTCTGAAATAAAATACTTACAAGCTATATGAATGTTTTAGTAAGTAACAAGGAGTAATTGTTACTAAATATGTTAGTAAAATTATGTTACAAGTTCTTAGGGCATGTTTCGATGTCAGAAAATATTAAAAACATTTTTTTTTTAAATTGAACAGTTTTCCTAAAATGTTATTCTGAAGAAAATTTCTTAGCACAAATTAGCTGTTTCTTTCTTTATATATCTGTAGTAATCAAATATTAAGTCTTAATGTACATGAAACTTGTAAGAAAGAACAATTGTAATTGTTACACCCATCCATCCGTCCATCCATCCATCCATCCATCCATCCATCCATCCATCCATCCATCCATCCATCCATCCATCCATCCATCCATCCATCCATCCATCCTTCCATCCATCCATCCGTCCCCAACCACTCTCTCCCCCCACACACACATACATTACATACATAATTCATTCATAAATACATATATAGATATAAATATACATACATATATACACATACATACACACATACATACATACATACATGCATACATACATATATACACACATATATGCATACATACATACTTACATACACACAGATATGCATACATACATACACAGATACATACAAATATCCATACATGCATGCAAACGTAGATATTTAACGGAATATCTTCACATAAAGCAATAGATCAGAAGACTAGCAACATTTAGGGACTTAAATAATGTGTATAAATGCATCAGTATCATTGACATCCGGAAGCTTTATAACGCTCTTGCCGGTAGACTTTCGTATGAATCATTTGTGTCGACACATATCTTTAAACGGAAGTTAGGCATAAGACCATCAACCTTATCCTGAGAACTACCTAGAGGTAAATCTATATGGGAAAATATGAACTGTTAGGAAAACTCGCAGTAAAATCAATCGAACATCGGGGATACAAGCCCAGACAACAAACAAAAGAACACATTCATCGGCCCCAAATATGTGACAGATATCAGACTCTGGAATGTAAGAACAATGGCCGCACCATCAAAAAATGCTCAGGTAATCCAAGAAATGGACAGGTATCACTTAGACGTCTTGGGCATCAGTGAAGTGCGATGGCCAGAAGCAGGGAAAAGATTGGCAGAAAACCTTAAGTTAATCAAACTTTCAGTTAGAGACGATTGAAAATATCAAGAAGGAGTGTGTATGATTATGTCATCTGCAACAGCAAAGAGGCTTACAGAATGGGAACCAATGAACAGTCGTATATTAAGAGCACGATTCCAAATAAGACACTAAAGAATGACAATCATACAAGGCTATGCACCCATGAACGATGCAGATTATGAAATAAAAGACCATTTCTATCACCAACTACAACAACTCATTAACAAACTCCCTAAACACGACATCTTAGTTGTCATGGGAGACTTCAACGGAGGTAGGAAAAGATAACACCGACGTTGACAAAGTAACAGAGAATGAAGAGACTGATACAGTAAATCAAAACAGAGAAATATTAATTGAAATATGTCTAACAGAGGGCATGGTCATTGGAGGAACAATATTTCCACACAAAGAAATACATAAAGCAACATGAGTATCTCCAAATGATAGAACCAGATATCAGACAGATCATTTTTGTATTAGAAAGCAACTCAGAAATCTCTTATACATGTAAGAGCATATAGGGGTGCAGATGTCAGCAGTGACTACAATTTGTATATTGGAAAAATGAGACTAAAATTGAAAAACCAACAGAAGAAAGCATTACTCAGAAAGATAAAGAGTCAGAGTCTACAGAATGAAAATACAAAGAATAATTCTATCTGGAACTTACCAAACAGTACCAAACAGTTCCAAACAGTACCAAACAGTTCCAAACAGTACCGAACAGTACCAAACATACCAACAAACGGGATTTCTGAACGAGAGTCGGAAAAGCTACATGTTCTTTCAATCTAAGTGCTCTATTCATTTTATTTATTTATTTTTTTTAACATATACTTCATGTGCATCTTACTTTATCTCCTCTGTCTAATTCTTCGTCCTGTATGTGTTTGTATGATTAAGGCTCACGCCGAAACGTCACAACTTTGTAGTCGTTAAGTAATAAAGCTGTTCCTACGTTTTTCCTAGTTGATACATTTTGGTATCACAGCTTTACTGCAGTGCTTCGTGTATAGTTGTATACTTATACACTAATTATTGTGTGTTACCAAACTGTTGGCTGCATTCAGTGAGGTAGAGAAGACAGATATAGATGTATTGTGGCATTCTTACAGCACAACCATAATTACAGCAGCAAAGCTATTGCTGGACTGCAAAAACAAATAGAAAACCATGGATATCAGATAACACATGGAAATTAATACATTAAAGACGAGCAGCCATATTAGCCATGTTGAGTGTAAAGACAGATCTTTGAAGAGATTTGGCAAAAGCAACATACAAAAAACTAGACAACAGAGTACAGTTCAGCTAGAAGGGATAAAAGAGAACACATGGACAATATTGCGAAAGAAGCAGAGAAGGCAGGAAAAACAGGAGACAGCAAAATTCTATATAACATACAAAAGAGGTTAACAAGTACAATTGCAACAAAAGAAAGACCAATCCTTAGAAAAACTGGCACACTGTTTACATCAAGTAAAGGCCAAAAGCAAAGATGGGCCGAAAACTTCCAAGAAATTCTTAATCGACCACACGCAAAAGAATTGATAGACCTTGAGACTGACTTACCAGTTTCACAACTAAATGTCAGCCTAGACGAAGTTACACTGCATGAAACTGAAACAGCAGTGAATCTAATGACCAACAACAAAGGTGCAGGTGAAGATGAAATAACAGAAGAAATATTAAAAACTATTGACAGTGACAACATGAGCCAACTACAGAGAATGTTATATCAATTTTGGAAAGAAGAAAAGGTTCTTTCTAAATAGAAACAAGGAATCATTGTTAAAATACCGAAATAAGGCAACTTTAGCGGCAGAAATAACCGGGGAGGAGTAGCTTTACTATCAGTTGTGTAAAAAGTATTTTCGAAGTTATTCTGAATAGAATTAAAGAGATAGTGGATATTGTAATGAGAGAAGAACAGGCAGTATTTCGAAAAGGGAGAAGTTGCCTCGATCAGATCTTTACTCTAAGAATAATACTTGAAGAACTTATCGAAAAGCAAAGACCATTAATCCTGAACTTCATAGACTTTAAAAACGCATTGGATAGCATACAAAGAGATTCATTGTGGAGAATTTTAAGAATATATAGAATACCATCTAAAACTGTCAACATCATTAAGGACCCATACAACGGATATGTTTGTGCAGTCAACACAGAAGAATGAATGAGCGAATGGTTCCAGATTGAAACAGGTGTGTTATATATTATAAACCTGCTTTTCTGGAACTGGCATAGACGTCATAATGAAAAAAAATGCTGCACAGGTAAAACGGCCATTGATTGGATTCATGAGACCCAACAGGAAGATCTTTATTCTGCATATGACATAAATCTTATCAGTGACAATGTGAAATCAGTGCAAGTAAAAACAGATTGTCTTCAATGGCTAGTAAAATATGACTTGAAATTAACAAGGAACACAATGATGAAATTTCTCATTAACCACGTAGGAAAAGAGCACGTAGAAAGAACAGCTGTTGAAGAAGTAAATAATGTTGCATATGTCGATAGCTACATAGACCAGGATGATGACACAAGAAAGGAAATTAGAATTCGAATTGCAAAAGCAGCATTGACCTAAACGAATCTTGAGAACATGTGACATTCAAAAATTATCAGCACAAAAACCAAGATAAGATTCTTCTGTTCAGATGCAATGTCCACCCACATTTAAGCAGGTGAAAGCTGGCCAACAAATAAAGAAATAGACAAGAAATTAGACTCTTTCGAAAAACAAATACCAAAGGAAAATACTCGGTAAAAAGTAGAATGAAGTCAAGAATAACGCCCAGATATGACATATGAGCAAACAACAACTTGTCTTATGGGTGATCAGAAAAAGAAGATGGATATATGTTAGTCATATGATGAGAAGAAACAATCAGAGAATCCCGAAACAAACTATCAAGTGGAACACAACAGACCGAAGAAAAATAGGTCGACCACGTGAAACTCTAAAGAGGACATTGTTAAGAGAGACCAATTCAATGGGCGTAACATCCCTTGATGAGATTGAAAAACTCGCCGAGAACAGGAAATCTTGGCGGACTTCCATAAGGGCCTATTGTGACGTTTATAGCGGCACAGAAAGAATGTACGATGTAAGATGTTAGATCATTGACATCTGAAATAGTAAAGTAAATATATTTATTTTGAAAGTGTGTAAGTGAAAAAGCAATATATTTGCATGTTTTAAATATATTTGTTTAAAATGAAAATAGAGAAATATTATATTTTTGGAAATAAATTACTTACTAGCTTTTTTTGTTTATTTGTTTTGTTTTAAATACAAGGAAAGAAAAAGTTTTTAAAGACGTTGTTGAAAGTATTTGTAAAGCTCTGAAAACAGAAATGGAACGGTAATTCTAATAAACCAGTGTGTACAACAGTTTATAAAGAATATCTCTTAACATTTTATTTATATGAAAAGCAGTAACAACAGAATATTGCGTAATGTTATATACTTATGTATATTTTTGTTTGTATGTGTATGTCATGATACGTTAGAGAAGACTGTCATGTGGGGTACATAATGGGAAAAAGAAAGAGAGGAAAATCAAGGCGAAGATGGCTGCAAGACATCATTGATATCTGCAAATGGATCAATCAGCAGCAGGTCATCTTGGTTACAACCGATAGGCCTAGGGGAGAGCTGTTAAGGAGGTAAAGTTCTGCAAAGAACATGCAAATGACTGACTGATGTGTATGTATGGTGACAAAAGAAAGGAAGTTAGAATTAGAATTGCAAAAGCAGCATTGACCTTCGAGAATCATGAGAACATATGGCGCACTGAAGTTATAAGCACAAAAACCAAATTAAGATTATTCACTTCAAATGTAATATCCGCCCTCAT
Organism: Achatina immaculata; assembly: GCA_009760885.1. Classification (NCBI taxonomy): domain Eukaryota; kingdom Metazoa; phylum Mollusca; class Gastropoda; order Stylommatophora; family Achatinidae; genus Lissachatina; species Lissachatina immaculata. The sequence continues at coordinate 17,165,853 of CM019712.1, forward strand.
TTATGCACATGAAAGCTGGATAACAACTAAAGAAACACACAACAAATTAGACTCTTGTAAATACTCGGCATAAAGTGGAACAAATTCAAGAACAATGCAGAGATAAGCCACATGACTGAACAATAACCTGTCTCATAGTTTATCGGAAAAAAAAGATGGACATATGTCGGTCATATGATGAGAAGAAACAATCAGAGAATCCCAGAACAAGCTATCAGGTGGGGCACAACAGGCCAGATAAAAAGAGGTCGAGAAGGTGAAACTCTAAAGAGGACATTGTTAAGAGAGGCCAAATTAGCGGGCAGAAAATCCTTTGATGAGGTTGCAAAGCTCACCAAAAGCAGGAAAACTTCGCCAACTACCATGCGAGTCCTAAGTAATATTTAATGGCGCTAGAAGAATGTAAAATGTAAGATGTTTGTAAGTGAAAATTGTAGATAGATAGAAATATGAAGGCATTAACACTTCACACCTCTGTGGTATACAAGTGACAGGGGACATAGATAGGTGGATGATTGTAGTTATGTAATGAGTGTATACACATGCCTGTCTGTCTGTCTGTCTGTACATCTATCTGTATAGAGTAATTATTACATGTACATAATCAGTACAGTGTCATTGAGAAGTAGTGAAAAATTGTATGAGAAAAATCCTGTTAATATGTGATTAATGTAATAGTTTAGTAATTAAATGTTGTCTGCATTCATTTTAAATGCATGCAGTACCAATCTGTTTTTGAATGTATGTGGCAAGTTATTTTTCAAAGTGTGATGCACTCTGTGGTGCATGTGTGTTTAAGAATATGATATTAAATTATTCTGATGTGTTGTTTGTTATATATTAGTGTATGTTTGACGTTTATCGGCACGGGAAGGATGTAAGATGTATTGATTAGAGAATATAAATATTTGGGTATTATATATTTTATTCAATAACTTAATATTGAAGAAGGATGGCTAGTAAAGAGGATTAAACATAGAAAACTTAAATGTTTTGGACCCAATAAACGTCATGAGAATTTAGAGAAGACCGTCATGGAAGGGTATATAATGGGAAAAAGAAAGAGGAAGACCACGCGAAGATGGCTGCAAGACATCGTTGGTGATCTGCAAGTGAATGCTTCAGCAGCAGGCCATCTTGCTCACAACTGAGAGGCCTACAGGAGAGCTAAAAGGGAGGTAAAGTTCCGCAAGGGATATGCAAATGACTGCCTAACTGACTGAGTGATATTTTATTCTTGCTTCTTTTGTTTTCAGATACTTTATTAAGACTAAATGAGAGATGAGTGGTAAGGGCAGAATGTCAGACTTAGTTGTCTGCTCCGTTTTGAATTTTACCACGTAGTTAAATCAATCAATCAATCAATCAGTCATCTGTCTGTCTGTCTGTCTATCAGTATGGATATGTTATATAAATGCTACAACTATTTTATTTAATCATTAACAACCACACTAGATCTCAGGACTAGAAAAAGTTAAGATCATAAATGCAGGAATGAAATATGAGTATTAGCTCCAGTTTTCTACAATCCTGTATCTTGTATTTTAAATAATAAAGTGCTTTTACTTATTGTGATGTATGTATTAATTTGATTTTTTATATATAATTTCTCAAATAGAGAAAAGATGAATCTTTATATTTTCTGAAATAAAATACTTACCATCTATATGAATGTTTCGAAAGTAACAAAAGAAACGAATTAGCAAAGATTGTAGTGAAATTATGCTACACTTTCTTACAGCAAGTTTATAATGCCAGAAAATAATGAAACGTTAGTTGAAACTGAACAGCAAATCTAAAATGTTATTATGAATTATAGTTTTTTTTTATCATGAAAATTTCTGAACTTTTTTTAAAATCATCATGTAATCAAACAATAAATCACTTTCTACATATATTTTTTATGTATTATAATTCTATGCTTGTAAATATACCATGTAAGTCCATCCATACATCCATTCATCCATCCATCCATCCATCCATCCATCCATCCATCCTTACATCCATCCACCCCTCCGTCCGTCCATTCATCCATCCATCCATAATCGTAAGACATATAGTGGAACAACTTCACTTAGAGAACCTAAGCATATGATGTGGAACACCTTATGACTTCAATGTATAAGACAAAGCGTTGAGATTTGTATTAGAATGTAATTAACGTATTACACAATGAAATAGCTACATGAATGCACGATTGATGTATGTGAATATTTTGAATATGCATTTTTCTTCAACTAAGTGCAAAGATACAATATTTTTCTGAAATAAAATACCTACTCACTGCATGTAATAAGCACATAAATTATATTTTTGATCTTTATAATTTTGAAATATAGCCACAAAAGAAGAATATATTAAAGACGTTAATAAACATATTTCTAACGTTCTCAAAACATTCTTCGTTTCAGAAAATGTTAGATTTTTTTTGTCTGAAACAAAACAGTAATTAATAATTATATATAATAATATTATATATAAGCTTATATATACATATGTATATGCTTATATATATCCAAAATGATATGGAGTAGTTTGTTAGTATTATATATATATATATATTTTTTTTTTATCAATCTCTCTCTCTCTCTCTCTGAACCTTGAGTGCCCAGGGCACATGGGGCTTCCGCAAGGGTTTTCCACAAATGCCTGTCCTTTGCCTTTTTTTTCTGCTCTTGCCCAGGTGAGCCCTCTATTGCACAACATCCTTTCTGTTGTTCTTCTCCATGTCTCTTTTGGTCTACCCTTACTTCTGTTCCTCTGTGGTGTCCATCTTAGTGCTGTTGTTGGTAGTGAGTTATCAGTCATTCGGAGCACATGTCCCAACCATCGCCAGCGTCTTATTTTATCAATCTAATGATCATTAATTAATGTTTTTTGCTTGAAAACTCTGTATGTGTGTATTTATGGATGGATGTGTGTGTATGTATGTATGTAGGCATGTATGTATGTATGTATATATGTATGTATGTATGTATATATGTATGTATGTCATCATCATCATCAGGTGCCGTGCCTACTGGCGTTGGCTATTATGCTTCTCCAGAGCACCCGATCCTTCATGCAGGCCATCAGTTCAGTTGGTGATCTCCTCTCACACCATCCCGTCAGACTGTCCAGTATCATTTCTCTTGGTCTTCCTCTTGATCTTCTTCCTTCTATTTTTTCTGTTGTTATAATATTTTCAATGCCCCCTCTTCTCACTGTATGTCCTATGAAAGTACATTGTCTCTCTCTTATCTTTTTGACAAGGTTTTTTTGTCTCTCCAGCTCTTCTCATACATTCTTCATTAGTTATTTTTGCTGT
>CM019712.1:17171659-17287976 GCA_009760885.1 Achatina immaculata
GTCTATGTGTATACATATATACTAGGTGTGTCAATAAGTTCGTTGAATGGTCCGATATCTCAAGGGGAACCTGTGCCACATGCATGGCCAAGCACATGGCTATCCAGAGACACGTAGAGAAGCGCCACGTGACAGACAGGTGAAACTGGCTGCGGGCAGTGGAACGTAGTCAGTGTGAGAGGTAAGGTCATTGTGCAGTGGAGCAACGAGTGAACATCAATCTCTGAAACAAATTCGAGACAACGGCGACGGTGACGCATGAAATGTTGGCGCATGTGTACGGGACGAAAGCTGTGAGCAGCAAATGTGTTTAAGACGGTTCTAACATTTTCACGACGGGAAGGAAGCTACAGAGAATAAGCCACCTTCGGGTCGGCCGTCAACAAGCAGTGTAGCACAATGTCTTGTAGTTATTATTATATTTTTATTACAGTTTGTTTTTATTAGTTAATGTTTCATGGGCATGTTTTTGAACAAGATGTAAATATTGTCATCAGCCAGTCATTTGTATATCCCTCGTGGAACTTTGCCTCCCAACAGCTTTCGTATAGGCCTCTCGGTTCTAAGCAAGATGCCCTGCTGCTAATGCATCCATTTGTAGATTATCAACAATGTCTTGTAGCCAAGAAGAACTCTTCAGTAGCACTTATATTCAAGGACACTTATGTGTTTCTCAGCTGTTTTGTAAGTGTACAGGTCTCACAGGCATATGTTGCAATGGGAAAGATGCATGCCCTTAAAAATCTTATTTTTGTAGTTCTGTCTGCTCTCTCCACGACTTCTTTAAATGTTTTCTTTTCCAAGAGCGATATATGTCCTCCTTTTAATTTCCCTCATTGTATCGCCATTATTAGTTATTAATGATCAAATATTGGCATACATTGTTTCTATCTTATCTTATATCCTTCCCGTGCCGTTAAACGTCACATGCGGCTCGCAAAGTAGTTCGCCAATTTTTCCTATCTGCGGCGAGTCTTTCAACCTCATCAACGGATTTTATGCCTGTTAATTTGGCCTCTCTTAATAATGTCCTCTTCAGAGTTTCACGCGGTCTGGCTCTTTTTCTTCGGCCTGTTGTGTTTCACTTGATAGCTTGTTTTGAGATTCCCTGATCCTTTCTTCTCATCAAGTGACCAACATATGTCCATATCCTTTTCCTGATCAGCCATAAGACTGGTTGTTGTTCAGTCATCTGTCTTATCTCTGCATTGTTCTTGAATTCATTCTACTTGATGCCGAATATTTTCCTTAGGCATTTGTTTTCAAAAGAGTCTAATTTATTTTCTATTTCTTTATTTTTTTTCCAACTTTCACATGCATAAATGAGGGTGAAAATTACATTTGAATTGAATAGTCTTAATTTGGTTTTTGTGCTTATAACTTTTGAATTGTTTCTATGATGAATATAAAAGATGATACTGAGAGAATAGTGTTACTACATGCGCATTTAGACTATTTAGTCTGTATGATTTACCGTTAACATTCTGATTAAAACAAGGGGGGGGGGAGTGATTACAAAGTGATTTGTTTTTTGTTTTACTGTTTTGTTTTACAGATGGAAATATATTGTGTAGACTGTTACTTACAAGGCATTTTGTTGTTGTTTTTCTTTTTAATAGAGTCGTAATGTTAACGATATGACTGAAATAGGAGGAGTTATGTAACATAATGCCGTGTAAGTTATTTTAGTATGTTTATTATTATTAGTGTTATTATTACTATTAACAATAGTATTATTCTTAATATTACTAATACGTGGAAAGTGTGAGATCAGGTGGTAGAAGAACACTCTCACGGTATTAGTAGTAATATTCTGACTGGCTCTCAGAATAGTAATCAGACTAAGTGAAAGATAAAGGTAAAATTCCAGTTTCTATGCCATTAATGCATACTTGGGAATATGGTATTAGCCTGTATTTTCCATGACCTTCGCCACATGAAAGTGTGATGTGGTCAGTATCACGCCTGGCAGCTTTACCTTCTCAGATTTCTCTGGTACTCATTTTTAGAGGCTAGTGAACCCCGGGGCCTTTTTGGGTGTTTGCCAGCAAAAACTCCCACTGCTGGAACTGACCCCAGTACCACCGAATTAGTTTTTAAAAAAAGTAAACGTAGCCCTGTCATGCCTTAGAGGCACATAGGGATATGGTGTTAGTGCCCATATTTTCCTTGACCTGTCAGCACACTAGAGGGTGATATGGTCAGTATCACGCCTGGTTGCCTTCCTTCCCCAACTCCAGAAGAAGTGGGTACCCATTTCAACAGCTGGGTGACTGGGGTGCCGCCAGTTTAGCGAGCGCCTAACCACTCAGCTAACCACTCAGCTAACCAGGCCGCCAATCAGATTAAGTAGATACCAAAATACAAGACACAATTAAAAGCGAGGACACAATAAAGCAGAGAACGGACTATTACCAGAGACCTACGAGATAGTGGACTGGTCAAGTGAAGTGGCGGATTTGACGCAACTGAGAAGTGAGGCATACTTGTTGATTTTATGACGCAATTTGCACACAGTTATGAAAAAAATAATGGAGTGGACCTACTTGTCCAATCAGTAGTAGTCAACCAGCTGACAAAAAGAAAGATCTAGAGGTGCTGACTTAAAAAAATGACAATTGACACAATTGACTTACAATATATAAGCAAGACAGGCAGTTTTAAGGGAATGGGGCAGAAAACACAACAGAAAAAAAGATAAAAGAAGAGAAACGGAAGATAGAAAGGAAAGGAGAAGTACTAAGGGCAGACAGAAGATGTGTTTGAAGTTAGAAAAGTGATTATTAGTACTGCTAACTATAGGTCCCGTAACTAAGTGTACTCTTTAATTCCCCTAACTATCTAAGTGTACTCTCTAATTCCCGTAACTATCTAAGTGTACTCTCTAAGTCACGTAACTATCTAAGTGTGCTCTCTAAGTTCATCCCTCACTATTTGTTGCCTCTTTTCATTCTCAATTTATTTGACTATTCGGTGCTCACTCTGCAATTTCTGCCTAAAGACTTGTTGTGTGCGTTTCCTGCGCAACTTTCCCTGTCATATTGTCCATCGTACTGTCTTTCTACTCTCAAAAAAGCAGAAACTTTCTGATATCTGTTCAACTCCAGCCTATCCCCGACCCACAATAGTCTGATCCTACTGATCTTCCACTGTCGTCCATGAATTGTCCTTCTTGGGTAAATGTTTACAGTTTGTTCTTCTCTGCCCATCTATTTTATCCGTCGCATTCTCTGAGGAAATTTTGAAACGGTTGCTACGACATATCCACTGCGTTTGGTTAGAGTTGCACAAGACTGGCCAGCGGATGTTGCTACACGAGAACACGCATGCGCACTGTGTGATCCGTGTGCACCAATTCTTGGCTCAGCTTGTCGCACCTGTTCTCGATCGTCCGCCCTACTCCCCTGATATGGCGCCTGAGAACTTACTTCCCGTGCCTGAAAAGCGTCATGAATGGCTAACGTTTTACGGACGTGGAGACAATCCAAGAACGCGTGACAGGGGTTATGAGATCGATTCTTAAAGAGGCCTTTGCCGACATTTTCCAGAAACTGTATGAACCTTGCCAAAAGTGTGTTGTGAAGGATGGTGAATATCTGAAGGGTAGTAAAGGTAATCTGTTGGCATCTTCTTTTCTGAAACCATTCATCGAACTTATAGACACACCAGGTATGTGTGTGTATCTACTGTTGTATGTCTATCTACGAGAGCAAGTCAGAAAGTAATCTTAATTTTATTTATTCTCAAAATGCTGAATTGAGTAGTAGACAGCTGTAGTACATTTGTGATATGAATCTTTCTCTAAATATGGGCAATTACACTTTCTGTTTGAAAGTATAACGTCAGTAGACTAGTTCAAAGGTGAACACTCCTTTGGTGTCATTCGAGAGAGAAGAGCAGCGCGCAGCTGTTAGTTTCTTGGTCACTGAAGGCAAGAAATCTGCAGATAATCATCTCAAAATGGAGAGGCGGTATTGTGTCACGTGTGTGTCACGTGTGTGTCACGTGTGTGTCACGTGTAGTGATTGGGGTCTTGTGAATTTATCATTCGGGTCGCATCGGTTCATTGTGCTCCATGTTTTTGGCATATTTAGGACCAGGGCTTTTCTGTTGTCTGGCAAGACTTTTCAATGTCTGTGTTCTTGCGTATGCGATTATAATTTTAAATGTGTTGTCTAAGTTATGTAAAAGTCAATCTAAGTGACATTAATCATTTACCTTTGTTATGTAAAAATGTTACAACAATAACAGTAGGGACTATTAAATCCAAAGTGGTGATTACCAGAAAAAAAATCTGATCTTATAAGAGAAAAAAGTATTCTTTCACCATGACAACGCGCCTTCCCACAAATCACCAGTCACTGTGGCAGACGTGCATGAATTAGACTTCCTAATTATTTTGTTTTCCAGGTGTGGCCCCTTGTAACTTCTTCCTTTTCTCAAACATGACAATTTAGCTGGTGGAAAGCAATTCTTGCCAAAAGAGGATCAACGAGACGAAACAGCTGAAAACTCACAGGACAAAGAGTATAACCCTCAATGAAGAATATTGAGAAATAACATAGATTTGTTCCCAAGGGACGGTGTTATTCTGGCTTTTTTTTTACTCTACTTATCAAACGACCATCGTAAATTGTTCACTACATTGCTACATAGAATTTGTTCATAAATGAAGAGCCATGATTAAAGACAGAAGTAGTTGGCAGCGCATCAAAACTAAAGTGTGGCTTCTTCACTTTACATTTTGAGTCTTTTATTATCAACTAGATATTCTGTTTTTTAAATCTAATTTGTTTAGTACAATGCAGGAAACTCTCTACTGTAGAGAGCGGAACAACAACACAACTCAGTCAAATCATCAGAGGAAGTACCCCCCACCCGACAAGTGTTTCGGCCCTATTAAACTCCTGGCACTCTAAGGAGGGTGGGCCCCTCTGGGTCATGACTCCCAGAGGTCTTGTGATTTGTTGCTTTTTTCGTCCCCGGATTGAGTTGGTAATGCACTTTTGAAGTGCGTCTTTAGCGATTTAACTACAGAGGACTGGTATTGGCTGTGACAGACGAAATTATTTATGTTCTCAATGCTTGTTTCGCATACTCCACAGCCAGCATGAGGCCTTTTCTGCTGTTTCTGAAAGAGTTTTCAATGCCCTTGCTCTTGCTTGTCCCTTTATGCCCAGTTGCTTACACAGGTCATATGCTGATGTTGCTATGAATCCTCTCGCTCCCACTTCTACAGCTATCACTTTTGCCCTGACTCCCGCCCCCTGCCTAAGTTGCTTGACCAGGTCATTATACTTCTCACATTTAAATAGATGCTGCTCCTCTATTCTTGCTTCGTACGGGACCGTCAGCTCGATCATTATTAGTTCCTGTTTTTCTATGGTGTGCACTACAATGTCCGGTCGCATTCCTGTGTTCTTAATGGCAGTCGGGTATTCTCTTCTTCCTGGTAGGTCCGCTATCATATCCCAGTCATTTCCACCATCTAGCAGTGATGGTAAGGGAATGTCACTTATCTCAATATTCGATGTCGTACCAGCGCCTATGAAGTAATTTGGTGGGACCTCAACTCTTTTGCTGTTAGTTGCTTTATCGTTTGCCCTGTCTACAATGGCTACAAGTTCCTGCACCATCCTCTTATGCCGCCAGGTGTAGAGTCCTTAACCTAATGATACTCTGTATGCTGACAGCACATGTTCCAATGTTTTCCTTTCGTTGCAGAAAGGGCACTTTGTGTCTTCTGATACACCCCATTTGTATAGGTTGGAACCTGTAGGGAGAAGGTCATAAGTAGCTCTGCTGATAAAGCTGAGTCTCAAGGCTACCATTTCCCAGATGTCATTTCATGTTAGTGATCTCTGCAGGACTTCCTCCCATGTTAGTGATCTCTGCAGGACTTCCTCCCATGTTAGTGATCTCTGCAGGACTTTCTCTCATGTTAGTGATCTCTGCAGGACTTTCTCTCATGTTAGTGATCTCTGCAGGACTTTCTCTCATGTTAGTGATCTCTGCAGGACTTTCTCTCATGTTAGTGATCTCTGCAGGACTTTCTCTCATGTTAGTGATCTCTGCAGGACTTCCTCCCATGTTAGTGATCTGTGCAGGACTTCCTCCCATGTTAGTGATCTCTGCACGACTTCTTCCCATGTTAGTGATCTCTGCAGGACTTCCTCCCATGCTGTCCATTGATCTTACTGTGCCTGTTGGACTGCCTTCTGGGCCCGCTTATCATCCTCTGGTAAATGAGTAGTGGCCACATCAATTTTGGAATCAGCATGAACTGGAGACAACATATTTTGAACTTTCCCTGTATCTTGCTTTTGTCTATGATGTTCAATCCATTCTGTGCCATTTCTATGACCTGCTTCACCGCGTCTGAGTCTTTCATAGAAGCATCATATACTCTGCCAATGCTCTGCACTCGCTCTTCCCCTACAGTTGGGATTACTTGATTTGCCACTGTGTACGATCTTTCTATCACTTTCCCCTTTCTGAGTGACAGGCTTCTTGACTTCTTTGGCTTGAAGCTCATGCGGCACCATATGACGAGGCTGTCCAAACACTCTAACATCTTTCGTGCCTGTGCTTCACTGGTTGTTATTACTGTTGTGTCATCCATGAACGCTTTTAGTGGTGGCGTCCGACATCCATTTCTGAATCTTGGGCCCTCTGCTGCTCTCAAGATTACTTGCATGGCTAGTACAAACAGTATGGGAGATATTTACATCCCGTTGCAATACCTACTATCTTGTAATATATCCTGATGTTCCAGATCTCATGAGGAACCTTTTTAAGTACATTTTCAGCATCTTCGCGATTTATTTTGGCACATGATACATGTCTAGTGCTAGCCATATCATCTGGTGCGGTACTGAGCCATAGGCACTGGTTAGGTCAAACCATATTACCTGTAGATCTTGCTTTCCAGATATTGCCTGTTGAATAGCTTCCCAAATCACTGACGCATGCTCGAGACATCCTGGAGAACCTGGAATTCCTCCCTTCTGCACGGATGTATCAACGTAACCGTTATCTAGGAGGTATGTTATTAGTCTCCTTGCCATCACAGAGAAGAATATATTTCCTTCTACATTCAGAAGTGAGATCGGTCTGAAGTTGCTGATTTCAGTGGGATTCTACTCCTTTGGGATGTATACTCCGATAGTCTTTTTCAATTCTTTACTTATGAGTCCCTTGGTCCATGCTGTTCGTAGGAGTTTATGAAGCTTCTTTAGTACTTCGGGACATCTTTTGTATAGTATGTAAGGGACGCCATTTGGGTCTGGTGCTGACTTGCCTTTAGCTTTTCCTACGATGCTCTCTACTTCTTGTAAGGTTGGTGGGCTGCATTTGAATTTGCTGCCTGGTGCACAGGGCCACACTAGACCTTTCATCTGCTCGAGAAGTGTATGCTGATTTTTATCAGAGTATGTCTTGCTCAGATGTTCCTCGAGCACCTCCTTACCTGCTTTCAGCGTACCTGATTTTGTTTGTTCAAATAACTGCTTGGCAAATCCGAAGGGATCTCTGTAGAACTTCTCTCTTGCGTATCTGGTTTCCCTCTTCCTTTTTCATAGTCTTTCAGCTCTGCAAAGGGAATTGTGCTGGGATTTTAGATATTGCTAAAGCTGTCTTAGTCCTTCCTTTTCTGACTCGTATGCCTTCTTGAACATTTTCCGGGCGTGGTTCTTCTACTGTCTTACTGCTTCTATTTTCCTCTGTCTTCTGGACTTTCTTGGTGTTACTTTTTCTCTTTTTGCCTGTCTGGTTCCAAACTCTTTGTGGCAGTGAAGATATATGACGTTATCAAATGCTTCCAGTTTTTGCTCAAGGTTTTTTCCTCTCAGTTGTTTGTCCAATTCTTTGCATAATCCTGTGTCCAGGTTTTCCCATATGCTTTTGGCACTTGCTGGTGGGAAGTTAATTTTATCTCTGGACTCGTCGGAGGGCTGCACTGCATCCCTGCTGCCTCACTCATCCTGAATATTCTCTGTGCTGTGGTTTAAGACAATGTACTTTCATAAGACATGCAATGAGAAGAGGGGGCATTGAAAATATTATAACAACAGGAAAAATAGAAGGAAGAAGATCAAGAGGAAGACCAAGAGAAATGATACTGGACAGTCTGACGGGATGGTGTGAGAGAAGATCACCAACTGAACTGATGGCCTGCATGAAGGATCGTGTACTGTGGAGAAGCATAATAGCCAACGCCAGTCGGCACGGCACCTGGTGATGATGATGATGTGGTTTAAATCCTAACAGAGATCTTCTAATGTCTTATCTGAGACTGGCGTCACAGTGCACTGTTGAGTATGGGGCAGCAAGGATCCACCACATAACTTCTTCGTTTTGTGTATCTTCATGCCATGTTGAGTACAATCTCAAAATCTTTCATTGTATTTCTATTACTTATTATTGTGAGTCAAAATTGGAAACGTTCAGTCATTGAGACTTTCTTAGTATTTATTTTGTTCATTTAGTACTGTGAAATTTTCTTGGACTGCAAGTTCTTTACTATAAAAACTTGATTTCTCGAGTTCTTTCTCCTTATCGGGGGTATAGACCATCATCAAGGGCTCTCTGTTTATATCTACCTTGGACTGTTTCTTCTACCTATCTCCATGAGTATTCGATCTTTGTGGTTTCTCTTTTTTTTATTATACAGAGCAGTAAAGCATTTGTAATCACATTAAAACATACAAAATGCTCAGACATATATATTTGATTGACTAGAAAGGTCATGAAAAAATCCTACACAAAGAAAGAAGTACTTATAATGTAAAGATGTTATAAGATAAATGCAAATTCTTCACATTTGGAAAAAGACTTGAATGGGTGCAAATAGCCATTTATTATATAGTTACTATGTACATAATTACCTTCTTTATTATTGCAGCTGTCTGTCTATGTGTCCATGTATCATCTACCAATCTACCTACTTACTAACATAACGGTCTATCTATCTATCTATCTATCTATCTATCTATCTATCTATCTATCTATCTATCTATCTATCTATCTATCTATCTATCTATCTATCTCTTCTCTTTGCTATCTATTTTAACGACCTACCACTACATTTAAAGCACTCTTCGTGTAATCTTTTCGCTGACGACTGTACTGTTTACAATAGTGAATATGACATCAATAAACTACAGACAATGCTCCAAAATGATATAAACAGTTTGATTAAATGGAGTAATAAAAATGGTATGTTGATAAACACCAACAAAACAAAATCCATGCTCATCACTACAAGACAGAAACTGCAAAATGCAACTAAAACTTCACTACAGCTTTGTGGTGGGACTAAGGCAATAGAAAATGTTCATGAACATAAAACCCTAGGACTCATCATTGATCAGCATTTAACTTGGAATTCTCACTTACATAACCTAACAAATTTGATTGTACAGAAAGTTTACCAATTAGCCAAAATTAAACACTTTATCGACAAAGACACAAGAAAAATATACTACATATCACACATACAAGCACACCTAGATTACTGTTCCACAATCTGGGATGGATGCTCAGTCTCAAACACAAAAAGGCTCCACTCACTTCACAAGCGAGCATTAAATCTTATTTGTGACAAACATCCAGTACTGACTGTAGATCAACACAAACAACTCAAAATTCTACCTCTCAAAAATAGAATCATTTTTAACAAAGCTATGTTTGTTCACAGAATTCTGTCGCACAATGCTCCGCCTTACTTGTGGTCACTGTTTACGTATAACATTAAACATAGCCAGCGTTTTAAAAACTGTCTTCTTCCTAAACCCAGGATTGATCTGTACAAGAAAAGCCTTTCATACTCTGCATTATAGCTCTGGAACACCCTCCCCTACAATTTAAAATCCATTGGTAGTACTTCATCCTTTAACTCAAACCTGTTTCATTATTTACTTGCTTGTAATTATATGCAATTAATGTAATTAATTGCTGATGACATAACTCTTATCAGTAATAATGTGAATTAAATGCAAGAAAAAACAGATAGCCTATCTTCATGGCAAGCAAAATAGGACTTGAAATTAACAAGGACAAAACAAAAATAATGAAAATTCCCATCAATCAAAATGGAAAAATACACATAAAAGGGACAGATATTGAAGAAGTCAATCAATTTGCATACCTTGGCAGCTACATAGACCAGGATGGTGACACTAGAAAGGAAGTTAGGATCAGAATTGCAAAAGCAGCATCAATCTTCAAGAATCTTGAGAACATACGGAATTCAAAAGTTATAAGCACAAAAACCAAGATAAGACTATTCAATTCAAATGTAATATCCACCCTCATTTATGCATGCGAAAGCTGGAAAACAACTAAAGAAATAGAAAAGAAATTAGACTCTTTTGAAAACAAATGCCTAAGGAAAATACTCGGCATCAAGTTGAATGAATTCAAGAACAATGCAGAGATAAGACAGATGACTGAACAACAACCAGTCTCACGGGTGATCAGGAAAAGGAGATGGACATATGTTGGCCACTTGATGAGAAGAAATGAGCAGAGAATCCCAAAACAAGCTATCAAGTGGAACACAACAGGCCGAAGAAAAAGGGGCAGACCGCGTGAAACTCTGAAGAGAACATTATTAAGAGAGGCCAAGTTAACAGGCATAAAATCCTTTGTTGAGGTTGAAAGACTCGCCGAAGACAGGAAAAATTGGCGAACTACTTTGCGAGCCCTATGTGACGTCTAACGGCACGGGAAGGATATAAGATATAAGATATAAGATAAGAATTATATTCCTCCATAAAATAGCCAGCACTCTCTCAACACATGGCTCGTAAACCAAACCATCAAGTACTTCAATGACATAGTTAGAAAAGCAACTTATTAGATATTGTTAGAAATTATTTTAATGTTTGTTAAAAAAATATATGTTAGAAGATCTGTATTTACAACGTATATATATATATATATATATATATATATATATATATATATATGTCTGCGTGTGTATGTGTGCGTGAGTGCTATTCTGTTAGGTTAATTACTTCTTCTCTTTTACCTTAAATGTAGTAGTTAAATATTACACTCTTTTGATATGTTTTTCCTAATTTAATTTGTATTTTTTTACTAAATCAAGTGTGTGGGAAGAATGAAAGATGGAGTGATGAAGGGCAGAATGTAAGAGGGGCCTGCGTGCCCAATTCTTTACCCTTGAAAAATAAAGATTATTCATTCATTCAATCTATCTATCTATCTATCTATCTATCTATCTATCTATCTATCTATCTATATCTATCTATCTATCTATCTATCTATCTATCTATCTATCTATCTATCTATCTATCTATCTATCTATCTATCTATCTATCTATCTATCTATCTATCTGTCTGACATTCCTTCTGTTTGGATGTCCGTCCGTCTGTCTGCATATTGTCTGTCTGTCTGCCACCTTGTCTGTCTATCTGTCTGTCTTGTTGATATCTATTCGTTTGTCTGTTTGACTGTTCGTCAATTAAATAAGAAAGTACACAGGACCAGGTATATTACTACATTTTATAACTTAAATATGGAAAGCAAATGTTAGTTAACATTTAAGTAACTGTGTAAATGATATTTTGTTTTAAAATAAAAGAATGTTATTTGCCGTGGAACATGTTTAAAAATAATAATAGCACTACTGAATGTTGATATATTATTTTTTTAAATAAAAAGCGATGCAGGTTTATATTTTATTAAATAAAATACTTACAGAGTGTTTTAGTCTCTTGAAACATTTTTGACAAAAAAAAAACAAACAAATTGAAGGCTCTAATAAAATCATGTCTAAAGTTCTTTAAAAACGTCTTCGTTTCAGAAAATTGTAAATATTTTTCTTTTTATTAAAATAAAGCGATAATTCTGGGAAATCATTTCTCGGAAGTTTAGTTCTAAAATGAATGCCTCTTTAATTCTTACATTAAAAAAAAGCTTTCACATTCCTAATAATAAGCACGGTTATATACTAAACTACATACTATGTGTATGCTTATATTATGTATATATGTTTGTATTTGTATAATATGCTTGTAGTCATTCTTCTATGTATATCTACGACAGCAAATTGTGTCCTAAAAAACAAAATCCTGAACTGAGTGGTAGACAGCTGTAGAAACAGTTGTGTTATGTAGAAACAGTTGTGTTATGTAGAAACAGTTGTGTTATGTAGAAACAGTTGTGTTATGTAGAAACAGTTGTGTTATGTAGAAACAGTTGTGTTATGTAGAAACAGTTGTGTTATGTAGAAACAGTTGTGTTATGCATGTTTCTCTAAATGTATGGGGGCACTTTGGCTGTTTCGAACGTATAACATCAGAAGCCTAGTTCAAAGATAACTACTCCTTTGAGGTCACGTGGTTTAAAAGAACAGGGCGCAGTTGTTAGTTTACTGGGCGCTGAAGGCAAGAAATCTGCAGAACATCGTCACAGAATGAAAAGGCCGTATTGAGTCACTTGTGAATAAGTGTATTGTGTTAATTGTTTCTTTGTGAATAAGTGTATTGTGTTGATTGTTTCTTTGTGAATAAGTGTATTGTGTTAATTGTTTCTTTGTGAATTTATTGTTGATGAGTCATTGTTCTGTTGTTCTCCGTGTTTGTGCTATCTCTGAAACGAGGCTTGTTCTGGATTTTGTGCACGACATTTCATTGTCTATGCTCTTGTTTAGATTTGTGCGATTATAACTTACTCGTACAATGTCATGTAAGTGAGTGTTGTAAGAATTCAGCTAAGTGAACTTAATCATTTAGTGAAGTTTTAATTAATTGTGTTAAATAACAATTTTACAACACTAATAATAGGAACTATTATATTGAAAATGGTGGGTACCAGAAAAAAAGGAAGAACGTTTTTACAGTGAAGTTGTTTGCAAGTTAAAAAATAAAATGGGATTGTTTATATTTCTACTATTCTGATTTTTCATCATTCGGGCGAGAAATGTTGTTTCTTTGATTGTGACTGCTTGAAAGTTCACGACACTGAAGACATGAAGTGCATGAAGTAAAAGATAAACTATCTATTGTATTTAATTTGTTCACTTATTATTCTGAATCGGATATCCTAGTGCATCAAAAATTTTAATATAATTGAATCAAAATAATCAGGACATGGACTTGAATGATTGCACATATCGTGAGAAAATAACACACAAAGACAGCAGTGCATGGCATCACATTGTAAGGTCTTCTTCAGCTTTCCGAGCCTTTAAGTTTCACTGCTGCAGATAAAGTTCGCCTCCATTCCTCTCTATTCCTAATCTTCTCTCCCCAGTTTATGACACCAATTTCTTTTATATCCTTTCTATGTTGTCCTTTCATCTCTTCGGTCTAATCCTTGGTCTTGTTTCCCTTATCTCTTGTGCACACATAATTTTCTTTTGTATGTTCTCTTTCATTCTTTCTACGTGGCCCAAGTCACTTTATGGATGTTTTTATGTTGGAAAATTGTCCCACCAATGTTCTTATGTTTTCTTCGCAGAACCCGCATAATCTTTCTCCATTTTCATTTATTTCTCTGATTCCTTCTCTTCCCATGATTCTTCTTCCATTTTCATTTCATTCACCTACTTTTGCACTGACGTCTCCCTAGATGAGTAGCAAATCATGCTTGGGTATTGTTTCTACTGTGGCGTGGAGGCTGTTGTACAAATCATCTTTTAATTCCTCTTTATCTGCTTCTGTTGGTGCATAACAAACTATAATAGACAGCTTCGTGAATCTTGAGTTGAAGCATGCATATAATAATCTCTCATGTATAGGGGTCTATTTCAGCAATGCTGTTGATATTTCTTTCGTTATAATCAATGCTATTCCTCCTTCATGATTATTTTCTTTACCTGACCTTATTATTGTGTCTTCTGTGTGCTGTGTTGTTAATTTCCATCTGCCTTGTCCTGTCCATCTTGTTTCCTGTATCCCTAATATGTTTAATTTGTATCTGTGCATTTTTTCTGATAGCTTGTGGCCGTTTTCCAGTTTTATTTGCTGTTCTTACATTCCAGTTGCCTATTTGAATCTTGTTTTTAGGTTCCAGGGGGTCTGCAGTCGGGCTGGGGACTTCCAGTGGCTGGCTTTCATCCAAAACCTTCATTGGCTCAGTTTCCTGATAAGCATTTCTCCTTCCACCTGCATTTGGTTTTTGCCTTGGTTCTTTTTCTGTAGCATTTTGGTGGTTTTTTTTTAACTAGATAGGGTTGCTGGCCCTATGCTGAACCCTCCTTTGTCACCTTTTACGATCTTGCGTGGTAGGGTACAGTGGTTCAATTCTTCCCAGGGAAGTGTTAAACTATCAGCTTCTTATCTCTTCTCTTCATCTAGCTTCTTTACTTCTTCTTTTATCTTACTTCTGTCGTTTTTTTTACTTCTTTTATCGTCGTAAGTGGATTGAGATTCTCTCTCTCTCTCTCTATCTCTCTCTCTCTCTCTGTGGTGCTCCAGGTTTAAGTCGCTAGCCTAATGTAATGAGATGGTGCCCAAAGAAGTGCAGCAGTGCCTGGAACACTCTCAGTTACCTGCACTGCTCATGATGACCCTACCTATATTTTTTTGTCCTGCCAGTTGATGTCCATAAGCTGCCTTAAATAACCCTTGTGGCTGAAAAATGAACTTATCATCGCATTCATCTCCTATCTCCCCCAACAATAAATAACTACTCAGAATGCATAAATTGATCAAGGAAAAAGAATGTGTTGGTTTACTGGCAACATCAGATACCACACACGGTTACACCAGGTAACATATAAACACACGCAACGGGTCCTCCACAGCACTTAAAAACCACGCACGAGAAATATGAGCACGCCAAGATACATTAGCAAGAAACAACCACAAGCACGCCATGACACATTACCATGAAACAACCACAAGCATGTCATGATACATTACCATGAAACAACCACAAGCATGTCATGACACATCAGAAAGAAACAACCACAAGCATGCCATGATACATTACCATGAAACAACCACAAGCATGTCATGACACATTACCATGAAACAACCACAAGCATGTCATGACACATTACCATGAAACAACCACAAGCATGTCATGACACATCAGAAAGAAACAACCACAAGCATGCCATGATACATCAGCAAGAAACAACCACAAGCACGCCATGATACATCAGCAAGAAACAACCACAAGCACGCCATGTCACATCAGCAAGAAACAACCACAAGCACGCCATGATACATCAGCAAGAAACAACCACAAGCACGCCATGATACATCAGCAAGAAACAACCACAAGCACGCCATGTCACATCAGCAAGAAACAACCACAAGCACGCCATGTCACATCAGCAAGAAACAACCACAAGCACGCCATGATACATCAGCAAGAAACAACCAAAAGCACGCCATGATACATCAGCATGAAACATCCACAAGCACGCCATGATACATCAGCATGAAACAACCACAAGCACGCCATGATACATCAGCATGAAACATCCACAAGCACGCCATGACATATCAGCATGAAACATCCACAAGCACGACATGATACATCAGCATGAAACAACCACAAGCACGCCATGATACATCAGCATGAAACAACCACAAGCATGCCATGATACATCAGCAAGAAACATCCACAAGCACGCCATGACACATCAGCATGAAACAACCACAAGCACGCCATGATACATCAGCATGAAACAACCACAAGCATGCCATGATACATCAGCATGAAACAACCACAAGCACGCCATGATACATCAGCAAGAAACATCCACAAGCACGCCATGACACATCAGCATGAAACAACCACAAGCACGCCATGATACATCAGCATGAAACATCCACAAGCACGCCATGATACATCAGCAAGAAACATCCACAAGCATGCCATGACACATCAGCATGAAACAACCACAAGCACGCCATGATACATCAGCATGAAACATCCACAAGCACGCCATGACACATCAGCATGAAACAACCACAAGCACGCCATGATACATCAGCATGAAACAACCACAAGCACGCCATGACACATCAGCATGAAACAACCACAAGCACGCCATGACACATCAGCATGAAACATCCAAAAGACGTCACTCCAAGTGCCGCCACTACTTATTTAACTTCTCTTACAATCTCTAGTCTTTTCTTTAACACATATTAACGCATATTCCTTCCTAATCAAGAGTTAACACATATACGCAGTGCTCTGCCTGCGTCCAACATTCATATATCTATATATAGTGTGCCAACATTCAATACATATAGAGTGCCAACATTCAACACATATAGAGTGCCAACATTCAACACATATAAAGTGCCAACATTCAAGACATATAGAGTGCCAACATTCAACACATATAAAGTGTAAAATATGAATGTTTCAATGACCCATAAATTAAAGCAGGATGACTGAAATGATGATAAAGAAAGATGAACATAGCATATCATTATAAATCAAGTGCATTAGACACTGACCAGGACAAACACGCCACACACAGACACACATAAATCACATTCCAGTGTCTATATATCTAAAGTTAAACGTGTGCATTTATGAAGCATGATAATGAAAAGTTACAATAATGAAAAATTATGTATTTCAACATCTTAACTCACTAAATAAATCGTATAACACTTAACACTGAAAACTTCTCACGGTACATACTTACACAGAACTTCAACTCCGACAAACGAAAACTTACGTCTATGAGCTTTACCAATATTAGCCAGATTTAAACAGCACCTGGCTTCAACAGAATTGTACCAGTGCTTGAGGGAAAACTTCGGAAATAGCAGGCAGGATTTAGGAAAGAACGATCATGCATAGACCACATATTTGTACTTAGACAATTATAACAGGCAAATGTTTGGCATAGTACAACATACGCACTATTTATATATTTTGAGAAAACGTTCGACAGTGTCAACAAAATTTTGTTGTGGAAAATTCTAAGACGGCATGGCCTCCCTAAGAAGATAGTGAATGTCATCAAAACCCTAGACGAGGGTTTTCGATGCAAAGTGATCTGCGGAGAACACACCTCTAACAGCTTTAGGGTCTAAACAGGAGTAAAGCAGGGATGTGTACTATCACCAATGTTATTTATTTTAGCAGTAGATTGGTTAAAGAAGAAGGCGCCAGCAGGCACACGCAGGTGATTACAATGGACCCTTGACACAGTGCTGGAGGAGGACCTTGACTTTGCTGACGACATTTGTCTACTATCAAGCAGACACAAATATATGCCAGATAAAATAAACAAGCTAACTCAAAATGCGAACAATATAGAATTAAACATCAACGTAGGAAAGACAAGTTAATGAAGCAAAATGTGAACAACAGAAATGTACTGAGAGTAGACAACAAGCTAGTTGAGGAGGTCAGTGAATGTGTATATCTTGGCACAGAAGACATCAACAACAGACTTACTAGAGCAAAGCATAACTTTGCAATGTTGGGACTACGAGTATCGATATCTAAAAGTCTAAGCATGAAGAAGAAAATCAGGATGTTTAAGAATAATGTTCTAAGTGTACTACTCTATGGAAGTGAATGCTGGAAAAATCACTAAAACTGGAGAAAACAGGTTAGATTATTTTCAGACTAAATGTTTACGAAGAATTAGAAGAAAACGAGAGTTGACTGATAAGTTCTCGGCATAAGGTACAAATACTTGAAACACACAGCTGATATTATGTGCATTTATAGATCAGGTTAATGTAAGATTAAACACTAATTTTCAAGAAATTAAATGCAACTAAATTTGTACAGGCTACTGAAGTTGTAAGGGCTGGCAGAAATTGAGAAAATGGATGAAATTTCTCAACAAGCAGTTATTCACTACCTCTGCATCCGGGGATCATCGAAGGAGAACAATGAGGATATGGTAGAGACTCTAGGGGAGATTGCCCTTCTTACAGCACAGTGAAAAAACCCTTCTGGAAACACTATGTATCTTGGGGACGTAAGGTTCATATATATATATATATATATATATATATATATATATATAATATATATATATATATATATATATATATATATATATATATATATCCAGTGCCATTCCGACAGGAGTTGGCAGTCATGATGATTTCCCATAATTCTCTATTCAAGGTGATATGAGCTAGACTGGCGTTCTTCCTCTGTGCCACTTCACCAGTCCATCTATCATCATCTCAGTATATCTCCCTTGCTCTTTTCTTACCTCTTTCACCCCTTGTTGTTATCACATATTTCAATCTCTGTTGCCTCATGACATGTTCTATAAATTTAGATTGCCCTGTTTACATCTGTTCATAATTCTATACTGTATAACAAAACAAAAGAACTCACCCGCTTCATTGTTGATACGGCCATAAGAAAAAAAGAGTACAGATGTTAGTGAATTTATTTCAATCAGTATTATGTTGTTCTTTTCATGTGTGTGAGAATGGTTAAAAAAAAAAAAACAAATTCTTCCCAGACCAAACATTATTTCTCGTAACTGGTTCTGAAAATCCACTCTGTTATTTCAATGAAAATATTTGAACTTTTTTTCATTTTTAGAAGTTTTTGAACTCATTCATTCATTTGCATGTCCCTTGCCACCCAAACAGCAATCCTGTAGGCCTATCAGTTGTGAGCAAGATGCCCTGCTGCTCATGCATCCATTTGCAGATCGTCAACGATGTCTTGCAGCCATCATCGTCCTGGTCTTCCTCTCTTTCTTCTCTCATTATGTACCCTTTCAAGACGGTTTTCTCTAAATTATCATGTTCTTTAATGTGCCCAAAATATTTAAGTTTTCTCTCTTTAATCCTCTTTATTAGCCAGCCTTCTTCAATATTATGTTCTTGTAGTATGGATATATTTTATATTTTTTGCGTCCATTATATTTGAAGATCTCTTCTGTAGCATTTACATTCAAAGGCATTTATGTGTTTCTCAGCTTTTTTGTTAAGTGTCCAGGTCTCACATGCATATATTGCGATGGGAAAGATGCATGCCCTTAAAAATCTTATTTTTGTAGTTCTATCTGCTCCTCTCCACAAATTCTTTAGTTGTTTTATTTTCTGAAGAGCAATAGATGTCCTCCTTTTAATTTCCCTCATTGTATCTCCATTATTAGTTAGTAGTGATCCAAGATATTCAAAACTCTCCACTTCTTCCAGTTTTTCCTCATTGATACATATATCAGCTGCCTTGTTTGTTTTATCAGTTGTCATCAATTTAGTTTACTTCGCATTAAGATAGAGATTCTGCTCTTCACTATTCTTACGGACTGACATAATTAGTTTTTCAATTCCTTTTTGTGTTGTGGACAGCAATACTGTGTCATCAGCATATCTAATCTCTGGTATTTCATAACCTCCAACTGTTATGGCATCGTAATATTCTTTGTCTACATCTTCTCTAACATTCCTCATTATATTTTTAGTATACACGTTAAATAAGTAATGCGACAATATGCACCCCTGATTGACCCCTTGTTTTATGTCAAACCAAGGTGTTGTTTCTCCATTTATTCTTACTGCTGCTTGTTGGTCTAGATACAGCTGTGAAGTTAATTGTATCAAGTGTGTTGGAAATCACATTTTTTTCCCATTATTTCCCAAAGTTTTTGGTGATGCACACAATTAAATGCCTTTGAGTAGTCTATAAATGATAAATATAGATTCACATTAAACTCTCTGCATTTCTCTATTATTATTCGTATATTGAATATATGATCTCTTGATCCTCTTCCTTCCTTGAAACCAGCTTGGACCATATTGACTTCTTCTTCTATTTTCTTACGAAGTCTACCCAGTTTGATTTTTAACAAAATTTTACTGGCGTGACTAATCAGGTCAACAGTTCTGTAGTTGGTGAATAATGTCAGGTTCATCTTTTTTTGACAGTGGTATGACTACAGTTCTTTTCCATTCTTTTGGCCAAATACCTGAATACCATATTTTTATACATAGTGCACGATAGATTGTTCCACATTCCTTTCTTCTTGCTTTTAATACGTTCAGCTGCTATCTCATAATATCCTGATGGTTTACCATTTTTCAGATTCTTTATTGCCCATAAAACTTATTCTATTGTCGGTTCAGGTATTTTCTCCTCCAATAATAATTCACACTGTTGATTTATGCTTTCACAGTTTCATAAATTCCTCTGCAATATCCCTTCTATATTTCTAGAATTTATTCTGTCTCTGTCAAGGTATTCCCCATCTCATCACAAATTACATTTAGCTTAGTTGGGACATTTTTCGTCAATGTCTTCATTTCTTTAAACATTTCACTATCTTTTCCACACTTCTGATGTTCTTTTATTTTTTCACAACAATCTTGTATGTATTGTTTTTTTTTTGGTCTTTTCTTATGTTTCTTCGTACTTATTTTATTAAAAATTTATATCCCTCTTTGTTGTTATTTGTCACATTCCATTCTTTCCTCCTAATTCACCACCAGAGTATATAAAGATATTATCATTCTCGCTCTTGAAGTGTCCTGATAATTTCCATCGATGTTCATAGATTCCCAAAACGTGTATCCCCGTTCTTTTCATCTCATCACTTATTATTTGATACTTCCCCTCCTACATACTTCTTACATTCCATGTTCCTACTCTTATTTTTCTTTTTAATTTAAGTACTACATTAAGTACTACTCTGTTTATATTTCTGTTTGCATGTATGTCTTTCTGTTTGACTATGTTTTAAGTACTACTCTGTTTATATTTCTGTTTGCATGTATGTCTTTCTGTTTGACTATGTTTCTCATTATTTGTATATGTATATATGTATATGTCCGTCTAGTTCTTTTAAATTGTGAAAAGAATTGAGTAAATTCAATTAGAAATTAAAAATACACTGAAATTTTAGCACCAATCACAACACAAACATGATAAACAAATCTATCTATCTATCTATCTATCTATCTATCTATCTATCTATCTATCTATCTATCTATCTATCTATCTATCTATCTATCTATCTATCTATCTATCTATCTACACACCCGTCCCTGTGTCTATCTTTCTGTCTGTCTGTTTTCAAGAATCTTTTTTTCTATATATTTGGGCTGACGTATAGAACATATATATATATAAGATAAAATAGTAGACAAAAGAATTAGCAATATTCAAGTACTTAAATGCGTAAACAAAGTACATGCATGTATAGAATTATTCATTGACATTAAGTTGTCGGAAAATGTTTCGTAAATTGTGTAAATTAACAAGTAATAGTCCATTATGTTCGAATGTGTTAATCATAAATTCATTCATTTGCATGTCCATTGCGGAACTTAGCCTCCCTAACAGCATCCTGTAGGCCTCTCAGCTGTAAGCAAGATGGCATGCTGCTGATGCATCCATTTGCAGATCATCAAGGTTGTCTTGCAGCCATCTTCGCCTTGGTCTTCCTCCCTTTCTTATTCCTATTATGTACACTTCAAAGATGGTCTTCTCTAGATTATCATGACGTTTAATGTGTCCAAATATTTCCGTTTTCTCTCTTTAATTCTCTTTACTAACCAGCCTGCTTCAATATTAAGTTCTTGTAGTATTTTATTCCTGTATTTTAACAAAGTATTTTGTTTCCGTTTCTTTTGCAAATCATTCTATGACAGTCATTTTAACATATTATTGTATGCCAGTTTTTTTAACAAATTATTGTATGCTAGTTTCTTGAACAAATCATTGTATACCAGTCTCTTCAACATTTCATTGTATACCAGTCTCTTTAACAAATCATTGTATACCAGTCTCTTTAACAAATCACTGTATGCCAGCCTCTTCAAGAATTCACTGTAAGCCAGTCACTTTTACAAAGCATTGTATGCCAGTCTCTTTAACAAATCATTGTATGCCAGCCTCTTTAACAAATCATTGTTTGCCAGTCACTTATAACAAATCATTGTATGGCAGCCTCTTTAACAAATCACTGTATGGCAGCCTCATTAACAAATCATCATATGCCAGTCTCTTCAACATTTCATTGTATACCAGTCTCTTTAACAAATCACTGTATGGCAGCCTCATTAACAAATCATCATATGCCAGTCTCTTCAACATTTCATTGTATGCCAGCCTCTTCAAGAATTCACTGTAAGCCAGTCACTTTTACAAATCATTGTTTGCCAGTCTCTTATAACAAATCATTGTATGCCAGCCTCTTTTACAAATCATTGTATGGCAGCCTCTTTAACAAATCATTGTTTGCTAGTCTCTTATAACAAATCATTGTATGCCAGCCTCTTTAGCAAATTGATGTATGCCAGTCTCTTATAACAAATCATTGTATGCCAGTCTCTTTAACAAACTGATGTATGCCAGTCTCTTTAACAAATCATTGTATGCCAGCCTCTTTAACAAATCATTGTATGCCAGTCTCTTTAACAAATCATTGTATCTTCTTCTTATATCTTATATCCTTCCCGTGCCGTTAGACGTCACATAGGGCTCGCAAAGTAGTTCGCCAATTTTTCCTGTCTTCGGCGAGTCTTTCAACTTCTTATATATTTCTGGAAGAATTAAATATATCACACCTTAAAATCTTCATTTTCTCTTTTTATTATTTTTTTTAACTATTAAATATGTCACATCTTAAATTATTCATCTCTTCTTATTATTATTTTCTTGAACTTTTGAATATTTCACATCTTAAATTCTTCATTTTTACTTATTACTTTGTTGAACTATTAAATACATCACATCTTAAATTCATCATGTTTTCTTCTTATTACTTTCTTGAACCTTTAAACATGTCACATCTTAAATATTTCATTTCTTCTTCTTACTATTTTCTTGAACTATTAAATATGAGACATCTTAAATTCTTTATCTTTTCTTCTTATTAATTTTTTTTTTTTTTAATCTATTAAACATTACACATTTTAAATTTTTCACCTTTTCTGACTTTTATTTTTTTGAACTATTAAATATGTCAGATCTTAAATTCTTAAACCTCTCTTTTATTATTTTCTTGAACTAGTATATATGTAACATCTTAATTTCTTCACTCTCTTTTCTTATTATTTTCTTGAACTATTTAATATGCCACATCTTAAATTCTTCATTTTTTTCTTCTTATTATTTTATTGATCTATTAAATATGTCCTATCATAAATTATATGTCTGTTTATCTTTTTATTTCCTTTAACCTCTAAATATGTCACATCTTAAATTCTTCATCTTTTCTTCTTATTTTTCTTGAACTATTAAATATCTTATATCTTATATCTTATACCCTTCCCGTGCTGTTATACATCACATAGGGCTCGCAAAGTAGTTCGCCAATTTTTCCTGTCTTCGGTGAGTCTTTCAACCTCATCAAAGGATTTTATGCCTGTTAATTTGGCCTCTCTAAATAATGTCCTCTTCAAAGTTTTATGCAGTCTGCCTCTTTTTCTTCAGCCTGTTGTGTTCCACTTGATAGATTGTTTTGGGATTCTCTGATCATTTCTTCTCATCAAGTGACCAACATATGTTCATCTCCTTTTCCTGATCACCCATGAGACTGGTTGTTGTTCAGTCATCTGTCTTATCTCTGCATTGTTATTGAATTTGTTCCACTTGATGCCGAGTATTTTCCTTAGGCATTTATTTTCAAAAGAGTCTAATTTCTTTTCTATTTCCTTAGTTGTTTTCCAGCTTTCGCATGCATAAATAAGGGTGGATATTACATTTGAATTGAATAGTCTTAATTATTAAATATGTCACATCATAAATTCTTCATCCTTTCTTCTTATTATTTTATTGAACTAAAAAATGTCACATCTTAAATTTTTCATACCTTGTTCTTCTTATTTTCTTGAACTATTAAATATGTGACATCTTAAATCTTCATTTTTTCTTCCTATTATTTTCTTGTACCATTAAATATGTCATAGATAAAATTCTTCATCGTTCCTTCTTGTTATTTTGTTGAACTATAAAATATGTCACATCTTAAAATCTTAATCTTTTCCTCTTATTATTTTCTTTAACCTTTATAAACGTTATATCTGAAATTTTTCATACTTTCTTTCTACTATTTTCTTGTACTATAAAATATGTCACATCTTAAATTCTTCATCTTTTCTTTTTATTACTTTCTAGAACCTTTAAACATGTCACATCTTAAATCTTTCTTCTCTTCTTCTTCTTATTTTCTTGCACTTTAAAATATGACATATATTAAATTTTTCACCTTTTCTGACTATTATTTTCTTGAATTATTAAATATGTCACATCTAAAATTCTTCATGATTGTTTCTTATTATTTTCTTTAACTATTAAATATGTCACATTTTAAGTTGTTCATGCTTTCTTTTATTATTTTCTTAAACTAGTATATATGTAACATCTTAATTTCTTCACCCTTTCATCTTAATATTTTCTTGAACTATATAATATGTAACATTTTAAATTCTTCTTATTTTATTCTTATTATTTTATTGAACTGTTAAATAAGTCATATCATAAAATTTACGTCTGTTCATATTTTTGTTTTCTTTAATCCCAAATATGTCACATCTTAAATTCATCTTGTCTTCTTATTATTTTTTTGAATTGTTAAATATGTCACACTTAAATGTTTTATCTTTTCTGATTATTATTTTCATTAACTATTAAGTATGTCACATCTTAAATTCTTGCTTTATTGTTTTTTTATTGTTTTCTTGAACTATTAAATATGTCACATCTTAAATTCTACATTCTTCCTGCTCATTATTTTTTGAACTATTAAATATGTCACATCTTAAATTCTTTATCCTTCCTTTTTATTATTTTTTGAACTATGAAATATATCATGTTTGAAATTCTTCATTTCTACATTTCACTATTTTCTTGAACTATTAAATATGTCACATCTTAAATTCATCATCCTTTCTTTTTACTATTTTTTGAACTATTAAATATGTCACATCTTAAATTCATCATCATTTCTTCTTCTTATTTTCTTCAACTTTTAAATATTTCACATCTTAAATTCTTGTTCTTTTCTTCTTATTACTTTCTAGAACCTTTAAACATGTCACATCTTAAATTTTACATCTGTTCTTCTTACTATGTTCTTGCACTATTAAATATGACACATCTTAACTTTTTCACCTTTTCTGATTATTATTTTCTTGAACTATTAAATATGTCACATCTTAATTTCTTCACCCTCTCATCTTATTATTTTTCTTCAAATATTTAATAAATAACATACAACTAAATACATGGTTCCAATAAAGGAAACACAAAAGAATGGATGGAAAACTGATAAAACAACGTAGAGAAATGAAGACGCAATGGAAAGTGACAATCAACAACAAAGAGAAATATGAAATTTTAACAAAAGAAGTACAAAGAAACATAAGAAAAGACAAAAATCAATACATACAAAATTGCTGTGAAAGAATAGAAGAACATCAGAAGTGTGGAAGAGATAGTGAAATGTTTAAAGAAATGAAGACATTGACGAGAAATGTCACACCTAAGCTAAATGTAATTTGTGATGAGATGGGGAATACCTTGACAGAGACAGAGGAAATTCTAGAAAGATGGAAGGAGTATTGCAAAGGAATGTATGAAACAACCGAATGTGGAAACAGAAATCAACAGTGTGAATTATTATTTGAGGAGAAAGAACCCGAAACGACAATAGAAGAAGTTTTATGGGCAATAAAGAATCTGAAAAATGGAAAATCACTAGGATGTGATGAGATAACAGCTGAATTTATTAAAGCAGGAGGAAAGGAATATGTCACAATCTATCATGCACTGTGCATAAAGATATGTCATTCAGGTATTTGGCCAAAAGAATAGAAAAGAACTGTAGTAATACCAATGCCAAAAAAGGGTAACCTGAAATTATGCACAAACTACAGAACTGTTGCCCTGAAGTCAATATGATCCAAGCTGGTTTCAGGCAAGGAAGAGGATCAAGAGATCATTATTCATTCTAAGATTAATAATAGAGAAATGCAGAGAGTTTAATGTGAATCTATATTTATCCATTATAGACTACTCAAAGGATTTGATTGGGTACAACACCAGAAACTTTGGGAAATAATGGGAAAATGTGATTTCCAACACATTTGATACAATTAACATTACAGCTGTATCTAGACCAACAAGCAGCAGTAAGAATAAATGGTGAAACAAAAACTTGGTTTGATATAAAACAAGGGGTCCATCAGGGGTGCATATTGTCATCCTACTTATTTAACTTGTATACTGAAAATATAGTGAGGAATGTTAGGGAAGATGTAGACAAAGGATATTATGATGCCATAACAATTGGAGGTTGTGAAATACCTGAGATTAGATATGATGATGACACGGTTTTACTGTCCACAACACAAAAAGGAATGGAAAAACTAATTATGTCATTCCGTAAGAACAGTGAAGAGCAGAACCTCTATCTTAATGCAAAGAAAACTAAATTGATGACAACTGATAAAACAAACAAGGCAGCTGAAATATATATCAATGAGGAAAAACTGGAAGAAGTGGAGAGTTTTGAATATCTTGGATCACTACTAACTAATAATGGAGATACAATGAGGGAAATTAAAAACAGAACATCTATCGCTCTTCAGAAAGTAAAACAAATAAAGAATCTGTGGAGAGGAGAAGACAGAACCAAAAAATAAGATTTTTAAGGGCATGCATGTTTCCCATTGCAACATATGCCTGTGAGACCTGGACACTTATCAAAACAGCTGAGAAACACATAAATGCCTTTGAATGTAAATGCTACAGAAGAGTTCTTCAAATATCATGGACACAAAAAAGAACAAATATATCTATACTTATCTTATATATCTTATATCCTTCCCGTGCCGTTAGACGTCACATAGGGCTCGCAAAGTAGTTCGCCAATTTTTCCTGTCTTCGGCGAGTCTTTCAACCTCATCAAAGGATGTTATGCCTGTTAACTTGGCCTCTCTTAATAATGTCCTCTTTAGAGTTTCACGCGGTCTGCCCCTTTTTCTTCGGCCTGTTGTGTTCCACTTGATAGCTTGTTTTGGGATTCTCTGATCATTTCTTCTCATCAAGTGACCAACATATGTCCATCTCCTTTTCCTGATCACCCGTGAGACTGGTTGTTGTTCAGTCATCTGTCTTATCTCTGCATTGTTCTTGAATTCATTCCACTTGATGCCGAGTATTTGCCTTAGGCATTTGTTTTCAAAAGAGTCTAATTTCTTTTCTATTTCTTTAGTTGTTTTCCAGCTTTCGCATGCATAAATGAGGGTGGATATTACATTTGAATTGAATAGTCTTAACTTGGTTTTTGTGCTTATAACTTTTGAATTCCATATGTTCTCACGATTCTTGAAGATTGATGCTGCTTTTGCAATTCTGATCCTAACTTCCT
Organism: Achatina immaculata; assembly: GCA_009760885.1. NCBI lineage: Eukaryota > Metazoa > Mollusca > Gastropoda > Stylommatophora > Achatinidae > Lissachatina > Lissachatina immaculata. The sequence continues at coordinate 17,198,968 of CM019712.1, forward strand.
TTCTAGTGTCACCATCCTTGTCTATGTAGCTGCCAAGGTATGCAAATTGATTGACTTCTTCAATATCTGTCCCTTCTATGTGTATTTTTCCATTTTGATTGATGGGAATTTTCATTATCTTTGTTTTGTCCTTGTTATCTATACTACAAGAGCTTAATATTGAAGAAGGCTGGCTAGTAAAGAGGATTAAAGAGAGAAAACTTAAATATTTTGGGCACATTAAACGTTATGATAATTTAGAGAAGACCGTATTGGAAGGATACATAATGGGGAAAAGAAAAAAGAGGAAGACCAAAACGAAGATGGTTGCAAGACATCGTTGATGATCTGCAAATGGATACAGCAGCAGCAGGCTATCTTGCTCACATCCGAGAGGCCTACAGGAGTGCTGTTTGGGAGGCAAAGTTATGCAAGGGACATACAACTGAATGAATGAACATCTTAAATTCTTCATTTTTTGTCTTATTATTTTATTGAACTATGAAATATGTCACATCTTAAACTCTTCATCCCTTCTTCTTATTATATTCTTGAACTATTAAATATTTCACATATGAAAGATTTGGAGACTAGACAGTTCCCAACCCCTTTCTTCTGTCTTTTTTGCGTTCACTGAAAGTAGAACATCTAGAAAATGGCTTTAAGCTCCTTTCTGTGGTGATATGTGAAAACAACAAAAACTTAGGCCTTCTACTATTCGTTATATGAAAAAAGGCCCACAATGTGACAAACACAGAGGGAAATGTTTAAAATATCATTTGCAATATGCAAGAAACTCTCTACTGTAGAGAGCGGAACAACAACACAACTCCTCCAAATCATCAGAGGAAGTACCCCTCCCACTCAGGCAAGTGTTTCGGCCCTATTAAACTCCTGACACTCTAAGGAGGGTGGGAGCTCTGGGTCATGACTCCCAGGGGTCTTGTGAGTTGTTACTTTTTTCCTTTCTTCCTGGAGTTGAACCCTCGATCTTTCAACTGGCAATGCTCTTCGAAGTAGATCTTAGCGATTTAGCTTTGGAGGACCGGTACTGGTTGTGACAAACGAAATTATTTAAGTTCTCAATGCTTGTTTCGCATACTCTACAGCCACCATGAGGCTTTTTCTGCTGTTACTGAAAGGTTTTTCAATGTCAATCAAATTAGGAACAGACGCTATCGCAACGCAAACGAGCAATCCGCTAAACAACTTTATACGTGATTATTTTTTAGATGATTGATTATTCTAGAAGGCTTTGATTGGTCAACTCTCTCTCTCTCTCTCTCTCTCTCTCTCTCTCTGCATGTTTTATTTCCCATAATTTAAGTACAATCCTTATTTTCTCTATGTTTGATGTAGAGTCTATATTTACTTGCTCTTTCTGTTTGCAGTCTGTTACAATGTCTTCCCAGTCATTTCCTCTGATTAATATGTAGGCTGTAGATTCCATGTTTATATCTCTGTGTCACATAATTTTTGTCTCATACCCTCTTTCACTTATATGTAATATTCCAGTAACAAAGTACACAAGTGCCTGTTCCTCTTATATACTCCTGAAATCTTTCATTTACTCATGGTAATTATTGTTGATGGAAACTTAACAATAGCAACACTCTCAATCTATGCAAGATCTCATTTCTCTGTCTTTAATACTAACAAAACTTTGAGTATTTTCTGCAGATAATTTGATGATTCAAGGTTTCAAAGTTGATGTGATACGGATGTACATAGATGATATGATGTTGATGTGGACTCACTGACGTCATCAGCGCTATCCTCGGCGTCGCTTTCTACCTTGCTTTTATTGCAGCTAGTGATGATTTCTTCCACTGAGTACATTTCCGTTGATATCAAGCCGAAATCAACTGAAACGATCTGATCTTTGAGACTTCCATCAGAAATTGCTGCCCACTCTTCATCTTGATCAAGACCAGGGGAACGTCACAAATATAGCTGGCATGTGTATTGATCACTGGCTCGGTCATTAAAGTAAACTGCGATTTACGAAACCAGTTCACAATCGTTGACTGACTGACGTTATTCCATGCCCCATGCTTAAAAATAATCGCTATCTTGATGTCGATCTCGGCGACACAGCTTTTGTTCCGCAGCATACAGCACATGACGCACTATTTGCTTTCTATAGTGTTGCTTGAAGGCGTAAATTATACCTTGGTCGCAAGGACAAGTGAACTGTTTGAGGACTGGGTCATTACTTTCGACAGCAAAATGAATCGAATAAACAAAAACGTTTTGCTGTCGAAAGTAATGACCCAGTCCTCAGAAGTTCACTTGTCGTTCAAGCTCGCTGGTTGGCCTTGTAAGTGACGGGCAATCTCTTTACGTTCTTGAAGCACCGAGGATTTCTTGACTTTCCTTAACAAGGAGCGAAGTCTTCTCAGTACCAGGCATGTTACAGCACACGACAGCTGTTAAGCGATCTTTAGAACGTTTGCCACAGTGGCACTGCTCAATCGAAAGCACAAAGTCCTGTTCCTTAGCAGTTTATAAAACACGCCTGTTTCAGGCATGTTAAAAATGTCATCTGGGCTGTACACATCCAGAAATGTTGGCAAGCGAGAAATCCAATCATTAACGACATCGATGTTAACTTGGCCGCTTCACTGAAGCGACGTTAAATGTTATGTTGCAAATTTTCTTAAAGCGCTCAAGAAAGCCGTTCGAACACTTCAAGTCAGGCATATCTATTTCTTTCGAAAAACGTTCTGCGATTTCTGCCAGCACAGGACCGCACACAGGCAACTGTGGAGAACGTGTCTGTTTGAACCATTTCAGCAGAGCACACTCAGTATCCATGTAGGAACTCGCCTTCGCTTACAGTTTGACCTAACTAAAGGCCCGTGAAAGTCTCGTTCAATTTTGCCTTCGGTTTTTAATAATTTTTGATACAGTTGAAACGTCAATTTCAAATTTATCCGCTATGTTCTTTCTTGTAACTTTTTCATCACCTTGCTTCAGAATATCTATTTTACTGTTCAAATCCAGATCAACACGTTTGCGTTTAGTAGCCGTTATCTATCACAACGAGAAGCAGACAGAGCTTTCAGCTATACGACTCACAGTACTAGGTCTGACTAACTATCACCTCACGTTGCCAATTTAACACCGCCCACGTCAAGATAAAGAACACAATGACCGAAAACAAAGCCAAATTTTAATTACGAAAGGGCGGCCGCGGTAAGCCTTTCAATCACAACAGGTGAGTTTTGATGCCCACATTGTTCAAATGGTTGATGCGGCAATTACTGGATGATCAGACGCCCGGCCCCTTCTTTGATATTAGCGAAGCTGATGACGCTTTGTGAGATGTTTGTAGCTTGTACTCGCCCAGTTTGTGATACAAATCAGGGTCTTTAGCTACTCCGGGTGCAGAAATGCCGTGACATTAACCGATATGTGGCACTAAGCGGGGTGATATTAATGGGAGTAAAGCCCTTTAATTACTTATGGGAGTTGGCCGGGGATACAAATTTATGTGACAATATCCAGGTGGTGACATAAAGCAATGTGATATTAAGTGGATTCGACTGTACTGTACATACACACACACACACACACACATATATATATATATATATATATAAACACTTTAAAATATACTCACCGGCCATTGATAGACCAGTCAACATGCACATCAGAACAGTGATCATAACAACGGCCTTCATGTTGTCGGCTTTCTGTAAAACGGAAGGTTTTATATATATATAATTATATACATACATATATTGTATATTATTCAAATAATGAGGCAACCCTATGAGGAAACGTGTTTTTCTTTGTCCAGGAGGTGAAGAACACTGAGTAGATATGGGGTACACGATGTAGCAGCGGATATTCATTGTCACACATTACGTCCTCTCAGGCAGGTGTGTTCTGATGCAGGAGACCATCTCAGACAAATACAGATCAGTCGCTCCAAACATCACGCGGCTATGACAAGTTTCAGGAGACCATCTCAGATAAATACGGAACAGTCGCTCCAAACATCACTCGGCTATGACAAGTTTCAGGAGACCATCTCAGACAAATACGGAACAGTTGCTCCAAATATCTCGCGGCTATGACAAGTTTCAGGAGACCAAGAATGTCGGAAATGCGCTGAGAAGCGGTTGTCCGAAGCTGTTAAAGAGGAGAACGTTGGTCGATCTGCCAACTGCACATGCTATAATCTCCTAGAACGAAAGTCTCGACACTTTTCTAATCAGCCCGGGCTCTCTGTCGACAGTGCCCACACGGCCTTGTGCAGGTGCTTGAAACTGTACCCCTACAAAACGTATGCCGTCTAGCAACTGCTGCCTGGAGACCAACAACTTCTGCCTGGAGACCAGCAACTTTGTCAAGCTTATTTTCACTGGTTCATGGAATCTGTAGCTCCGTATGGTGAGAAATGTGTGACTAGTATTGCCCTGACAAGGCATGGTTCCATCTGGACGGTTTTGTCAATGCCAAGAATTCTAGAGTACGGACTGAGGAAACCCCACACGAGGTGGATGAGTTGCCTTTGTACTCACAGCAACTTGGTGTTTGGTGTGCAATGTCACTTAGTCTCACCTTTAGCACATTCTTCCAACAAACAACGAACAGTGACCTGTATGTTAAGATGCTGTTAGAATTTGTCAACACGTTATCGGCAGAGAAGAAGCAGATCACGTGTTTTAGCAGGTAAATGTCACAGCCAACACAGCCAGAAAGATTATTGCTTATCTACCAAATTAACCCAGAGGTTAAGACACTGCTGGCGAGATTCTTCGGATGCCACGCGTGGAGTGAAGCTCCTCCCGGCCAAGGAAGAAAATGCGGAAAAGGAATTAGGGTTGCTGTGTGGCGCCGATGTGAAAAGGTGATGGAAAGGATAAAGTGAAGCTTAATCGGTATGTCCTGTAGTATCGCGGCGAGAGCTACTCATACCACGGCACCTCTGTTCTAGAGGTCGGCCACGTCCGATATACACCCATACTGGTGAAATATGCCTAAACCGGCTTACACCAGGGGTGAAATTTGATGGCTACGCGTTTCACGGTACCTCTGCTCTAGAGGTCGGTCACGTGCTAAACACGCCCATACTGGGATAATATGCCTAAACCGGCTCAAACCAGGGGTGTAAGTCACTAGTGACGAGAATACGTCCTCCTGGATAAAAGCTCTGTCCTGGTCACAACTAGGAAGGGTAGTGGCCACGACCACAAAATGCTGAAGTCGGATACACTGGACCAGTGCAATCTAGATGGGCAACCGCCTCTCACCCGACGAGGATGTATGCGTATCCTAATCACGCTGAGGTTTTCCAGTGAGAAAGTCCAACGCTGGACTGGATGGGCAACCACCTCTCACCCGGCGGTGATACACTGGTATCTCAAAACACGTCGAGGTTTTCCGGTGAGGATGTCCAACTCTAGATTAAACTGGTGCAACGAAAACCACCGTGTCACCCAATCCCGCTTCTGAGACCCACCAAGAGTACAGGCTCAAGCCCTTCGATACTCTGAACCTCTTGTGTTCCTCTCTGGGATCTCGTATGGTCATTTTGGGGACCACGAGACCTATCGAGGACCACAGGTGTAAATTCAGTAGGATCACATGGCGCTCTTGGTGGTAGAAGCACATGAAGAAGAAGAAGAAGAAGATTGCTTATCTGAAAGAGTGTTTTCTAGCTGAACTGACGTTAAAAGGTATATGGCCACAGCGATCTCCGGATTTAACACCCCCACCCCCGCACACAATTCAAGATTTGCAAGTGAACATTCAGTATTGTGTTGATGCAATCCCAGGGCAAACAGTGCAGAAGATGTTTAAGATCATGATTAACCGCGTCCACTTGTGTGAACTACAGATCGGCGGTCACCTCCAGCGTGTGTGAAATAAATAGTTTCACCATAGGGTTGCCTCACTTTTTCAACATCCTGTATATATATATATATATTACTTGTACTTGTACGAACTCCCTGTAACTGCGAGCTGTTGTTCATTGCAGCCGATGCTGTAGATATGTTGAGGCACATCATCGTATCACATTGGGAGCGGATTATGGCGGCTACTTTTTCAGTCCCGGAGTACAGCTAAAAGGCAGGGGGTGTGCAATGCTACTTTAGCAGACTCCACCACCATGGGGACTATGGCGATCCCTAGCCCTTAGCCAGGCTAAGTCCTGTTACTGGGGGTACAACGGAAAGATGGGGACAGGGTCTTGGTCAGCTATGGTTCACTGACGCTGGCATATAAGCTATGGGTCGCTGATTGCCTCATGGGACACCGTCGTCATCCCCTGTATATATATAAAGATATAAATATCGTTCATAGTTCAACTCAAGAATAACAGAAGAATATATTTCACACCCCCCCGTGTGGTACCCGGGATCTGCAAAGAATAGGACCACTGTGCCCTACCATGCATGATCGTAAAAGGCGACTAAGGAGGGTTCAGCATAGGGCCAGCAACCCTATCTGGTAAAAAAACTATCAGACTGCTACAGAAACAGAAGCAAGGGAAAAAGCAAATGCAGGTGGAAGGAGAAATGCGAATCAGGAAACTGAGCCCATGAAGGTTGTGGATGAAAGCCAGCCACTGGAAGTCCCCAGCCCGACTGCAGACCTCCTGGAACCTAAACAAAAGATGCAAATAGGCAGCTGGAATGTAAGAACACTAAACCAGACTGGAAAACTAGCACAAACCATCAAGGAAATGCACAGATACAAACTAGACATACTAGGAATACAAGAAGCAAGATGGACAGGACAAGGCAGAAGGAAATTAACAACACAGCACACAGAAGATACAATAATATGGTCAGGTAAAGAAGATCTTCATGAAGGAGGAGTAGCATTGATTATAACAAAAGAAGCATCAAGAGCATTGCTGAAATGGACCCCAATAAATGAGAGATTATTATATGCACGGTTCAACTCAAGATTCACGAAGCTGTCTATTATAGTTTGTTATGCACCAACAGAAGCAGCTGAAGAGGAATTAAAAGAAGATTTTTACAACAGCCTCCAAGCCACAGTAGAAACAATACCCAAGCATGATATGCTACTCATCTTGGGTGACTTCAATGCAAAAGTAGGTGAAGGAAATGAAGATAGAAGAAGAATCATGGGAAGAGAAGGAATCGGAGAAATAAATGAAAATGGAGAAAGACTGTGCAGTTTCTGTGAAGAAAACATGATGACCATCGGAGGGACAATTTTCCAACACAAAAACATCCATAAGGTGACTTGGAGGTCACCAGATAAAACCACAGAAAACCAAATCGATCACATACTAATAAACAACAAGTGGAAACGGTCACTACAAGATGTGCGAGCAAGGAAAGGAGCAGATATAGGAAGTGATCACAACCTTCTGGTAGCAAAAATAAAACTAAAATTAAGGAAAGCCAGAATCGGAGAACACAGAAAGATACATTTTGATACAAGAAAACTGATAGACCAGCAAACAAGAAATGAATTCTCAATAATACTTAAGAACCGCTTCAGTGTCCTACAAGACGAAGCAGAAATGTCCATATTAGAGTTCAATAAAACACTACAGGAAACAGCAAAAGAGGTGCTGGGATATCGGAAAAGGAGAAAAGAGGAATGGATAAGTGAGACCACATGGGAAAAGATAGAGCAAAGAAAAGAAATCAAGAAAAAATTACTGAACACCAAATCACAACGGCTTAAAGAACGAGTTTTAAGTAATTATGCACAAAAAGACAAAGAAGTGAAGGAATCATGCCGTCAAGATAAACGTCAATATTATGACAACTTAGCAGAAACAGCAGAGAAAGCAGCATATACAAATGACATGAAAACCATATATAAAATCACAAAGCAGATGACAGGTAACTTCAATACAAGATGTGAAAGTGCAGTAAGAACACAAAATGGACAACTGGTCAGTGGAGAAAGAGAAAAAATTGAAAGATGGAGGGAACACTTTAACACCCTACTAAACAGAACACAAGCAGCACAAACAATAGATATACCTGAAGCAAAAACGGAACTAAACATCAATACAGGACCAATAACAATAAATGAAGTAAAAGAGGCGATAAAGATGCTAAAATCAGACAGGGCACCAGGTGAAGATGAAGTGACTGCTGAGATGTTGAAAGCAGAAGAAACAGAAACACCAAAACAACTTTGCCGGATATTACAACAAATTTGGAATTTAGAAAAAGCCCCAGAGGAGTGGAAAACTGGTCTTATAGTAAAACTACCAAAGAAGGGTGACCTCAGAGATTGCGGGAACTGGAGAGGCATTACCCTACTGCCACTCACTAGTAAAGTATTTTGCAGAATAATCATCAACAGAATTGTACCAACACTTGAGGAAAAACTTCGGAAAGAGCAGGCAGGATTTAGGAAAGGAAGATCATGCATAGACCAGCCAGTAAAACGCTAGAAAATATGAAAGACAAAAATCATGTACTCATCCATGGGTACCGTAGCTGACCAATTTATCAGTTCTCTCTCCCTCTCTCTCTTCGTCTCTCTCCCTCTTTTTCTATCTCTCACTCTCTCTCTCCCTCTCTTTCTCTCTCACACTCTCTCTCCCTCTCTCTCACTCTCTCTCTGTCTTTCTCTCCCTCTCTCTCTCCCTCTCTCTCTATCTCTCTCCCTCTCTCTCTACCCTCTTACTCTCTCTGTCTCTCTCTGTTCTTCTATCTCTGTCTCTCTGTGTCTCTCTCTCCCTCTCTCTGTGTCTCTCTCTGTATCTCTCTGTCTCTCTCCCTCTCCCTCTGTCTCTCTCAGTCTCTGTCTCTCTGTCTCTCTCTTTGTCTCTCTGTCTGTCTGTCTCTGTCTCTCTGTCTCTCTCCCTCTCTCTGTTTCTCTCTGTCTCTCTCTCCCTCCCTCTATGTCTCTCTCTGTCTCCCTCTCTCTCTGTCTCTTCTCTGTCTCTCTCCCTCTCTTTCCCTTTCTCTCTCCCTCTCTCTCTCCCTCTCTCTGTCTCTCTCTCCATCTCTCTATGTCTCTCTCTGTCTCCCTCTCTCGGTCTCTCTCTGTCTCTCTCTCCCTCACTTTCCTTTCTCTGTCTCTCTCTCCCTCCCTTTCCTTCTCTGTCTCTCTCTCCCTCTCTCTATCTGTCTCTCTCTCCCTCTCTCTATGTCTCTCTCTGTCTCCCTATCTCTCTGTCTCTTTCTGTCTCTCTCTGTCTCTCTCCCTCTCTTTCCCTTTCTCTCTCCCTCTTTCTCTGTCTCTCTCTCCTTCTCTCTCTGTTTCTCTCTCTGTCTCTCTCTCATTCTCTCTGTCTCTCTCTCCCTCTCTCTATGTCTCTCTCTGTCTCCCTCTCTCTCTGTCTCTGTCTCTCACTCCCTCGCTCTCCCTTGCTCTCTCCCTCTCTCTCTGTCTCTCTCTGTCTCACTCTCTCAGTGTCTCTCAGTCTCTCTCTATCTCTCTCTGTCTCTCTCTCCCTCTCTCATTCACTCTCTCCCTCTCTCTCCCTCTCTCTGTCTCTCTGTCTCTCTCTCCCTCTCTCACTCATTCTGTCCCTCTCTCTCCCTCTTTCTCTCTGTCTCTCTGTCTCTCTCTGTCTATTTCTCCCTCTCTCACTCACTCTCTCACTCTCTCTCCCTCTTTCTCTGTCTCTCTGTCTCTCTGTCTCCCTCTCTCTCCCTCTCTCTCTCTCTCTCTGTCTCTCTCCTTCTCTCTCTCCCTCTCACTCTCTTCCTCTCTCTCTCTTTCTCTCTCTCTCTCTCTCTCTCTCGTATGGATGGAATCAGTTAAGAATTCTGTCAGAAAACTCTCAAGGAAAACCTGATATTACAAGTCTGTCCCCTTGCTCTTAGCACTATCCAGAAGCCGCTGCATCTTGACATGTGCCTTGATTTGACATGTGCCTTGGCTTGACATGTGCCTTGACTTGACATGTGCCTTGGCTTGACATGTGCTTTCACTTGACATGTGCTTTCAGTTTTGTGAATGGCCAGTGACAACCAAACTTTCCTCTCTAAGATCATCACGGACGGTGAAACTTGAGCTGACTTAGTCCTTGGTGACTTCAGCCTGTCTCCCAGAATCTAACTGAAGCTGAAGGGAGACAGCGTAGACATCAAAGATGAAATAAAAACAGAATCGCTGGCGGTTGTGGACGAGGTTCAGGAAAATGACTTCCGTGCTACTTCTCAGACATGGTAGATGTGCTACTATAGCTGCTTACTACATTCCTAGGTGTAGTCTTGAGACATGGACGATGTGATAATATAGCTGTTTACATTCCCATGGGTAGTCTTAAGACACAGAAGATGTGCTACTATAACTGTTTACATATGAGACATAGAAGATTTGCTACACTAGCTGTTTACATTCCCATGGGTAGTCTTAAGACATAGAAGATGTGCTACTATAACTGTTTACATTCGCAAGGGTAGTCTTGGGACATAGAAGATGTGCTAATATAAATGTTTTCATTCCCGAGGGTAGTCTTGAGACGTTGAAGATGTGCTACTATATCCGCCTACACTCCTAAGGATAGTCTTGAGACATGGAAAAGCTGTTAAGATCGTTGTGTATGTTCTCATGGGTACTTTTTAGGCATGTTAGTCGTCCACATGCAACGTTATTCATTTAGTCTCCAGTTCTGAGATTACATTTCTAATTTAAACCAATGTAAAGATAAAAAGCACGATGTAAACGACAAAGAAAAGAACAAAAATACGCTCGGGTTATAGCCTGGATATGATGAAGGCAGAGCATTGAATGAAATCATTAAGACTTCAAGTGTATAAAATGTAAACATATAGTATAGGTTAGTAAACAGCGTATGATCTTTTCCTACTACCCACAAAGAGTAGGATAACGATGTCCTCTCAATCTGCAGTCAACAGTTTTATATGAGAGGATTACCTCTTAAACACAGAGAATATGATAATGGAGAATGTGATAGTGAACAATGGGTGTCTAACCTACCACTAATTAAGAATGTGATTGCTTAGAATGGGTGATTGTATTACTTCTAGCAGGTTTACCACCATCATGACAAAACAAGCAGACCTCTGCTTTGTTGGACAGACTTCAGTACTACACAACAGCCTGTTATCCAATGGCGCCAGGTGAAAACAGAGGAGGGCTTTGATCTGTTTTGATTTACTCTTCCTACAGAAGCATCTGCGTCTGACATTATGTCCTCATTCACACAACAAATCAATAAAACTGATCATATATTTCTTATATACATTGTCCCTCTCTCGCACCACCGCCTCAGATATGGCCGAACCTAGCAGAGACAAGATATATCTATAATCAAAAAATCAGGATCCGTGCTTGTACGATGTCAGAACCTAACAGAGACAAGATATTTCTATAATCAATATCATGACCCATGCTTGTACGATGTCAGAACCTAACAGAGACAAGATATTTCTATAATCAATGTCGGGACCCATGCTTGTACGATGTTAGAACCTAACACAGATAAGATATTTCTATAATCAATGTCAGGACCCATGCTTGTACGATGTCAGAACCTAACAGAGACAAGATATTTCTATAATCAATGTCGGGACCCATGCTTGTACGATGTTAGAACCTAACACAGATAAGATATTTCTATAATCAATGTCAGGACCCATGCTTGTACGATGTCAGAACCAAACAGAGACAAGATATTTCTATAATCAATGTCGGGACCCATGCTTGTACGATGTTAGAACCTAACAGAGACAAGGTACTTCTATAATCAGTGTCAGGACTCGTGCTTGTATGATGTCAGAACCTAACAGAGACAAGATATTTCTATACTCAATGTCAGGACCCGTGCTTGTACGATGTCAGAACCTAACAGAGACAAGATATTTCTATAATCAATGTCAGGATACGTGCTTGTACCATGTCAGAACCTAACAGAGACAAGATATTTCTATAATCAATGTCAGGACCCATGCTTGTACGATGTCAGAACCTAACAGAGACAAGATATTTCTATAATCAATGTCCGGACCCATGCTTGTACGATGTTAGAACCTAACAGAGACAAGATATTTCTATAATCAATGTCAGGACCCGTGCTTTTACGATGTCAGAACCTAACAGAGACAAGATATTTCTATAATCAATGTCGAGACCCATGCTTGTACGATGTTAGAACATAACAGAGACAAGATACTTCTATAATCAGTGTCAGGACCCGTGCTTGTATGATGTCAGAACCTAACAGAGACAAGATATTTCTATAATCAATGTCAGGACCCGTGCTTGTACGATGTCAGAACCTAACAGAGACAAGACATTTCTATAATCAGTGTCAGGACCCGTGCCTGTACGATGTCAGAACCTAACAGAGACAAGATATTTCTATAATCAATGTCGGGACCCATGCTTGTACGATGTTAGAACCTAACAGAGACAAGATACTTCTATAATCAGTGTCAGGACCCGTGCTTGTACGATGTCAGAACCTAACACAGATAAGATATTTCTATAATCAATGTCCGAACCCATGCTTGTGCGATGTCAGAACCTAACAGAGACAAGATATTTCTATAATCAATGTCGGGACCCATGCTTGTACGATGTTAGAACCTAACAGAGACAAGGTACTTCTATAATCAGTGTCAGGACTCGTGCTTGTACGATGTCAGAACCTAACAGAGACAAGATATTTCTATAATCAATGTCGGGACCCATGCTTGTACGATGTTAGAACCTAACAGAGACAAGATACTTCTATAATCAGTGTCAGGACCCGTACTTGTACGATGTCAGAACCTAACACAGATAAGATATTTCTATAATCAATGTCCGGACCCATGCTTGTACTATGTCAGAACCTAACAGAGACAAGATATTTCTATAATCAATGTCGAGACCCATGCTTGTACGATGTTAGAACCTAACAGAGACAAGATACTTCTATAATCAGTGTCAGGACCCGTGCTTGTACGATGTCAGAACCTAACAGAGACAAGATACTTCTATAATCAATGTCAGGACCTGTGCTTGTACGATGTCAGAACCTAACAGAGGCAAGATATTTCTATAATCAATGTCAGGACCCATGCTTGTACGATGTCATAACGACAACAGTTATTTCCCATAGCTATATATGAGTGGACTAGTCTTATGTCACGTCGCTACAGACGTCATCAAAAGTTTCTAGTTCAGGAGAATGGCTCTCAATATATCGCTTTCATGGTCTCAGTGTTTATACAACTTAACACACACAAATCTGCGCCTTCAGTAGATACTTCAGATATGATCGGGCGGGGGGGGTGGAAGACTCTTGATCAAGACTCTTAGAGTTGTTGGGCTGCTCCTGGCGCCCATGTAAGACTGTGTAGTAAGGAATCTGATATGTATCACTATATCCCTCTGTCTGTTTACAACAATATCTCTTTCTTACAGTACATTATGGGGTTGTCTCCCGTCCATCGCTTTATATTGTCCACCTGTCTTTTATCCGGCTCGTTATATTTTCTACCTTTCTTTTGTCTCATGTCTCCTTATGTTGTCTCAGTCTATCGTAAATCTGATATATCTCATATGTTTTCTGTCTCCTGTCTGTCTCCTTTTCTGATAACTGCACAGTTTACACTACTGATTATGCATGTTAATCTTGAGTCATGTCTCCAGTCTTCAATCTGACATTCATTCATATTCATTCATTCATTCATTCATTCATCCATTCATTCGTTCATTCACTTGCATGTCCCATGGGAACTTTGCCTCCCAAACAGCACTCCTGTAGGCCTCTCGGTTGTGAGCAAGATGGCCCGTTGCCGATGCATCCATTTGCAGATCATAAACGATGTCTTGTAACCATCTTCGCCGTGGTCTTCCTCTCTTTCTTTTTCCCATTATGTACCCTTCCAAGGCCGTCATCTCTAGATTATCATGACGTTTAATGTGTCTAAAATATTTAAGCTTTCTCTCTTTAGTCTTTAATTCTTTTTACTAGCCAGCCTTCTTCAATATTAAATTCTTGACATAAACAGTCTAATCAACAACAACAGGTAAGGTAAAGGTAGGTAAAATTTCAATTTCCAAGGCATTAATTTGGGATACGGTGTTAGGCCTGCATTTCCACGACCTTCGGCAGGTGAAAGTTTGTGACGTGGTCAGTATCAGGCCTGGCCGCACTTACCTTCCCAGATTTCTCTGGAGCCAATCTTTTCCAGACTGGGTGGCCCCGGGGCCTTTCTGGTGTGGTGGTACCCGAAATATTCCCCATTGCTGGGACTTAACAGACGCCTAACCACTCACCTAATCAGGCCACAGCAAAAACAGAGTGCTCATAAACACCAACAAAGCAAAATATATGCTCATTACAACAAGACAGAAATTGAACTGACAAATTCACCAAAACTAAACAAGCAAACAAACAGCACAACAGCTCCATGCTGGAATTTCACAGTTAGAGAATCTTATTGAACATAAAACTCTAGGACTCACGATTGACCTTGTCTCAGCTGGAATAGTTATGTAGACAATCTAACCAAACTCATCGCACAAAAAGTTTACCGAATGGTAATAGTAAAAGTATGAATTGTGAGTAAGTGTCATTGCACGCGGTCAAACCATAAGTGCTCTACTACCTGGTCTAGTTGACCAGAAACTGCCGATTAGTGTCGCCATAAGCACGAACTCCGTAGCTAGCGGTGTCATTCCTCTTCCTTCCCTGAGCATTAAACCTGGTATCCAGTTTTTCTTGAGGCTGTGTGAACCCCCGGAGCTTCTTGCGAGCCACTGTCTGACCGCCACCTTGGGAGGAATCAGGTCGCCTGGTCGGTAAGCCAGTGTCTAATGCACTGCGCTAACGAGGCTCTCAAAAGTTTATTCCTTTGCCAAAATTAAAAACGCTAGTAACACAGACTTGGATCACTACTAACTAATAATGGAGATACAATGAGGGAAATTAAAAGGAGGACATCTATTGCTCTTCAGAAAGTAAAACAAATAAAGAATCTGTGGAGAGGAGCAGACAGAACCACAAAAATAAGATTTTTAAGGGCATGCATCTTTCCCATCGCAACATATGCCTGTGAGACCTGGACACTTAACAAAACAGCAGAGAAGCACATAAATGCCTTTGAATGTAAATGCTATAGAAGAGTTCTCCAAATATCGTGGACACAAAAAAGAACAAATATATCTATACTACAAGAGCTTAATATTGAAGAAGGCTGGCTAGTAAAGAGGATTAAAGAGAGAAAACTTAAATATTTTGGCCACATTAAACGTCATGATAATTTAGAGAAGACCGTATTGGAAGGATACATAATGGGAAAAAGAAAAAGAGGAAGACCGAAACGAAGATGGCTGCAAGACATCGTTGATGATCTGGAAATGGATGCAGCAGCAGCAGGCCATCTTGCTCACAACCGAGAGGCCTACAGGAGTGCTGTTTGGGAGGCAAAGTTCCGCAAGGGACATGCAAATGAATGAATGAGTAACACAGACACTAGGAAAAATATAGTAAGTGTCACAGTACAAACTCACTTGGATTACTATTCCATATTCTGGGATGGTTGCTCCATGTAAAAAATGAAAACTCTTTATTCACTTCAAAACCGAGAAGTAAAGTTTACAGATGACAAACATACAGCACATATTACAAATAAGAGCAAACATCTTGATATTTTACATCTCAAATAAAGATTTCTGTTCAACATGTAGAAAAGTGAATGTATGCACAGCCGTGGATGTGTTGTAAGTATATGTTTATATGTACATATGTGGATGTGTTGTGTATATGTGATGTGTGTCCGTAAATATACGCGTTTGTATGTATTTGTTTATATGAAAAAGTATAAGTACTTTTATTTACTATCAAAGTTTAAATTAGTTTAATCTGAAGTATGGCTTGATTGTTGTATTTCTTATAATGCTGTTCTATAAATGTGTTGGTTTATAAAGCGTATGAGAATGTAATTAAGTTATTTCATGTAGTTACATAAAGCTGAATGTGGAGTGTATGGACAGGAAATTATTCATTTTCTGCTTTTTCTTGCATATTACGCTCAATAACAAATGCTGAAAGTTTGTGACTGAGTGAAGGAAGTATGACGAATGTAGACCAGCCTGTCTGTCCAATTCTTAACCCTTTGAAAATAAAGTTCATCTGTTCGTTCCTTTTCTACCTGTCTTCTTATGTTTTCCATCTTTCTTTTGTCCATCCCATGTTTTCTATCAGTCTCCTGTCTGTATAGTTATGTTTTCTATTTGATTTCACTGGTATCGTTTTCTTACTCTTCGGAGATTTTCATGTTTTGAAAGTTTTCATCATAATCCTAACATCTCATAGTGTCCAAAACACTATTTACTAACATCTCCTTCCTAAGCCTTAATCTTACAGGTTATAGTTGTTTGAAAGTTGTCTGTCAATGTCAGCTGCTTAAATATTTCTTTGTATCAAAGAAATATGAATTAAATGTCAGACATACATGTCTTCATTCATTCATTCATTTTCATGTCCCTTGTGGAACTTTGCCTCCCAAATAGCCTCTCGGTTGTGAGCAAGATGCCCTGCTGCCGATGCATCCATTTGCAGATCACCAACGATGTCTTGCAGCCATCTTCGCCTTGGTCTTCTTCTCTGCCTTTTTCCCATTATGTACCCTTCCAAGACAGTCTCCTCTAGATTATCATGACGTTTAATGTGTCCAAAATATTTCAGTTTTGTTTGTTTAATCCTCCTTACTAGCCAACCTTCCTCAATATTAAATTCTTGTAGTATGGATATATTTGTCCTTTTTTGTGTCCATTGTATTTAAAGAACTATTCTGTAGTAGTTACATTCAAAGGCATTTATAAGTTTCTCAGCTGTTTTGTTAAGTGTCCAGGTCTCACAGGCATATGTTGCGATGGGAAAGTTACATGCCCTTAAAAATCTTATTCTTGTGGTTCTTTCTGCTCGTCTCCACAGATTCTTTAGTTGTTTTACTTTCTGAAGAGTGATAGATGTCCTCCATTTAATTTGCGTCATTGTATCTCCATTACTAGTAAGTAGTGATCCAATATATTCAAAGATCTCCACTTCTTCAAGTTTCAATTGTTATGGCATCGTAATATTCTTTGTCTACATCTTCTCTAACATTCCTCATTATATTTTCAGTTTACGAGTTAAATACGTAGGGTGACAATATGCACCCCTGACGGGCCCTTGTTTTATGTCAAACCAAGTTGTTGTTTCACCATTTATTCTTACTGTTGCCTGTTGGTCTAGATACAGCAGTGATGTTAATTGTATCAAATGTGTTGGAAATGCCATTTTTCAATTATTTCCCCAAGTTTCTGGTGTTGTATACAATCAAATGCCTTGAGTAGTCTATAAAGGATAAATATGGGTTCACATTAAACTCCCAGAAGTCTATGTTTATTGCGGCAAAAATTTAAAAAAAGGAATAACCACCGACGAAACTTCTTCAGGCAACAGGGAATCAGTGTGGAATAAAACCAGTTTAGGACTTTCAGGTTGACCTATATTTTTACTGTCTTAAGAACGGTATTTTGAACACTTAATTTTTTTTAGAATTATGTTTATTTTATACACTACTCGGACACACGAGTTGGCAGACCAGGGTTTGTCTTATAAACAAATATCCCTCTGATTTGTATAGGTCAAAGATAACAGAC
The DNA here is from genome assembly GCA_009760885.1 of Achatina immaculata. Lineage (NCBI taxonomy): Eukaryota > Metazoa > Mollusca > Gastropoda > Stylommatophora > Achatinidae > Lissachatina > Lissachatina immaculata. The sequence continues at coordinate 17,216,521 of CM019712.1, forward strand.
TGTCAGAATATATTTAACATGACGAGATCTCCACTGCATATCGCCTATGATCATCACTTTACTCGGGAGAGAGAGAACAGAAGCACCCAAAGATTTCAAAGAAACAAAACATGAATATAACGTTTTATATTTCTCATCAAATAATAAATATTTCTTGCACATTAAAAATGTTCCTATAACAACTGCCCGAGAACCGTTGGTTGAAAAAGAGATAAAGACTATTATGACTTTTTTTCTGAGTCAGTCAAAATGGCTGACTATTTGTCACTGTTGAGTAGGCGTTCTACGACGTTAGCAATAGCTTCTGTTTAATCAAGCGTAATTTTTTTCTGTTATATCTTCAGTGTTCTTGTTACTCTCACGAGAAAAACACCATCTGTTACCAGACAAAGTAGGTTATCGGGCTCCTCAAGGTCGCCATCCGTGCCTTCTTGTACAATCCTTTCTCCTTTGTTCTCTCTTATAGAACAATGAAACAAAATTCATATTTCGCGATATTCAGACAAAGCCAGGCTCGATGTTCATATGTCACAATGATACAAGAATGTATACATGAAACAGACAAGATAAATCAATATTAGTTATGAGGTATTTCTTTATTACATGAACACCAGCAGAAGACTCTCGGAAACAAAGGTTTCCTGGCATAAAATTCTACAACATGTCTGCTCCAGCGCGTTCTGAACAAAAGCTGAGCAGAGATGAAACAATAACATCAAGCAGTAAACCGGGCATAAATCAGGTCACAGATTGTAGCAGCCTCATCACTGCCCACACAAGAAAGCTCAGCTCGTATGTGAGACAAGTTTGTAGATCTTCATGTCTGAAATCCTAACTGAATAGAAAGGGAACTATTACATTAATCTGTGTTAATAATAAGCTCTTCAAACAATTCTACTTTACTGTGTATCTGTAGATAATTTTGTGTCCCACGATGGAGACTAGTATGATATCAAGAAAATGTGTCTAATGTACTAATATGAAATAAGGAAAATATTTTCTAGATATATTTTCTTGATATCATACTAGTATATTAACCATATTACACATGTATTCTTGATATCATACTAGTACATTAGACATGTTTTCTTGACTTTATGCTAGTACATTAGACATGTTTTCTTGACTTTATGCTAGTACATTAGACATGTTTTCTTGACTTTATGCTAGTACATTAGACATGTTTTCTTGACTTTATGCTAGTACATTAGACATGTTTTCTTGACTTTATGCTAGTACATTAGACATGTTTTCTTGACTTTATGCTAGTACATTAGACATGTTTTCTTGACTTTATGTTAGTACATTAGACATGTTTTCTTGACTTTATGCTAGTACATTAGACATACGGTTAGCGGGGTATCCCCTATCAAAGGAGAAGTAAGACATCTCTTTATCTCCGTCTATCTATGGTACACGCTTGGACAAGGTGGAGTACCCGTAACCCCCCCCCCCCCCCGATCAGGGTGACGCGAATCCATGGGAGCAGGTGGTGGATGGAATGAGAGAGTTGCCAGCAGACAATGTTGTTTGTGGTCACCATTCTATGATGTATGCAGATGATCTCAATGTAGAGACAATGACTACGATCACTGACTTGTACAGTCACTGCCCCGAAGGAAAGCCATGATAAAGTAGCTTCTGAAAATATACCAAGAAACCAAAAAACAACATGGGAAGTCAAATAGGAAAAAGATTTGGTGGTGAGGCCCCACGGCCAGACAGACTGAATTTTAGCACTAGGGAAGAGTGTGAAACATAGGTCACTACTAGTTATTGTGATGACGGACAAAATCCTGACCGTGTTACTAAGAAAAACCCCTGCATTAAACTAAAAAGAAAAATAAGAGTAGGAACATGGAATGTAAGAAGTATGTATGAGGGAAAATATCAAGTAATAAGTGACGAGATGAAAAGAACGCGGATACACATTTTGGGAATCTGCGAACATCGATGGAAAGGATCAGAACACTTCAAGAGAGAGAATGATAATATCTTTATATACTCTGGTGGAGAAGTAGGAGGAAAGAATGGAGAGGGTTTTTACATAGACAAATCAACATCAAAAGCATCAATAGGTTACAATCCAGTAAATGATAGAATCCTAAAAATCAGACTTATAGGCACTCCTAGATATGTAACACTTATCCAGATATATGCACCTACATCATCAGCAGAAGAAGAGGAAGTAGAAGATTTTTATAACACACTGCAAAAGACGCTAGAAAAGGTACGGAAAAATGAAATTGTATTATATTGGCATGCATCTTTCCCATAGCAACATATGCCTGTGAGACCTGGACACTTAACAAAACAGCTGAGAAGCACATAAATGCCTTTGAATGTAAATGCTATAGAAGAGTTCTCCAAATATCGTGGACACAAAAAAGAACAAATATATCTATACTACAAGAGCTTAATATTGAAGAAGGCTGGCTAGTAAAGAGGATTAAAGAGAGAAAACTTAAATATTTTGGCCACATTAAACGTCATGATAATTTAGAGAAGGCCGTATTGGAAGGATACATAATGGGAAAAAGAAAAAGAGGAAGACCGAAACGAAGATGGCTGCAAGACATCGTTGATGATCTGGAAATGGATGCAGCAGCAGCAGGCCATCTTGCTCACAACCGAGAGGCCTACAGGAGTGCTGTTTGGGAGGCAAAGTTCCGCAAGGGACATGCAAAGGAATGAATGAATGAATTATATTGGCATAGGACATAGAATTAAGGCAGGCGATAGTCTAATGGAACACATCCAAGAAGACTTTACACATAGACATAACCTGATGGGAAGACTAAGAATCAGATTACATTTTAGTGCAAAGAAGGTGGAGATCAAGTATAACATCAGCAAAAACGTTACCAGGTGCTGATTGTGGCACGGTCCATGAGTTATTAATACCAAACATAAAGATAAAGATAAAAAAGACAGTTACGGGATCAAGACCACCCCGCTTTGATCCTTCAAAATTACCAGTACAATACCGTATAGAAGTGAAGAACCGTTTCAAAATCCTGATGGCCGTACAGGAGGAGATAGCGCCAGATAATTTGGCCACACAGGCCACAGATATAATAACAACAGCTAAAGACATGGTTCCAGAAAAGAAAACAAGAAAGAATGGATGGATTACAGCAGGCACACTAGAACTGATAAAACAATGTAGAGAAATGAAGACGCAATGTAAAGTGACAAACAATAAGAAAGAGGAATATAATTCTTTAACACAAGAAGTACGAAGAAACATAAGAAAAGACAAAAAACAATACATACAAGATTGTGGTGAATGAATAGTAGAACATCAGAAGTGTGGAAGAGATAATGAAATGTTTAAAGAAATGAAGACAGTGACGAGAAATGTCACACCTAAGCTAAATGTAATTTGTGACGAGATGGGAAATGCTTTGACAGAGACAAAGGAAATTCTAGAAAGATGGAAGGAATATTGCAGAGGAATGTATGAAATAACCGACTGTGAAAGCAGAAATCAACAGTGTGAATTATTATTGGAGGAGAAAGAACCCGAACCGACAATAGAAGATGTTTTATGGGCAATAAAGAATCTGAAAAATGGTAAATCACCAGGATATGATGAGATAACAGCTGAACTTATTAAAGCAAAAGGAAAAGAATGCGCAACAATCTATAATGCACTATGTAAAAGGATATGGCATTCAGGTGTTTGGCCAAAAGAATTTAAAAGAACTATACTAATACCACTTCCAAGAAATTATGCACAAACTACATAACTGTTTCCCTGAATATTCATAACAGTGAAATTATGTTAAAATCATAGTAGGTAGACTTCGTAAGAAAATAGAAAAATTAGTCTACACGTTCAAGGCTGTTTTCGGGCAAGGAAGAATGTCAGGAGTTCATATATTCAATATAAGATTAATAATAGAGAAATGCAGAGAATTTAATGTGAATCTATATTTACGTATCGTTTATAGACAGACAGAACCACAAAAATAAGATTTTTAAGGGCATGCATCTTTCCCATCGCAACATATGACTGTGAGACCTGGACACTTAGCAAAACAGCTGAGAAACACATAAATGCCTTTGAATGTAAATGCTACAAAAAGAGTTCTCCAAATATCGTGGACACAAAAAAGAACAAATATGTCTATACTACAAGAACTTAATATTGAGGAAGTCTGGCTAGTAAAGAGGATTAAAGAGAGAAAACTAAAATATTTTGGACACATTAAACGTCATGATAATTTAGAGAAGACCGTATTGGAAGGATACATAATGGGAAAAAGAAAAAGAGGAAGACCAAAACGAAGATGGCTGCAAGAAATCGTTGGCGATCTGCAAATTGACGCAGCAGCAGCAGGCCATCTTGCTCACAACCGAGTGCTGTCTGGGAGGCAAAGTTCCGCAAGGGACATTCAATTGAATGAATGAATGAATGAATGAGTAATAGACTATTCAAAGTCATTTGATTGTGTACAACGCCAGAAACGTTGGGAAATAATGGAAAAAATGGGAATTCCAACACATTTAATACAATTAACATCACTGCTGTATCTAGTCCAACAAGCGGCAGTAAGAATAAATGGTGAAACAACAACTTGGTTTGACATAAAACAAGGGGTCCGTCAGGGCTGCATATTGGCGCCTTACTTATTTAACTTGTTTACAGAAAATAAAATGAGGAATGTTAGAGAAGATGTAGACAAAGAATATTACGATGCCATAACAGTTGGAGGTCATAAAATGCCAAATTGTAGATATGCTGATGACACAGTATTACTGTCCACAGCACAAAAATGAATGGAGAGACTAATTATGTCAGTCTATAAGAACATCGAAGAACAAACCTTTATCTTAATGTGAAGAAAATTAAATTGATGACAACTGATAAACAAATATGTCAGTCGAAATATGTATCAATGAGGAAAATTTGAAAGAAGTGAAGAGTTTTGAATTTCTTATCTCACTACTAACTAATAATAGAGATACAGTAAGGGAAATTAAAGGGGGGACATCTAGTGCTCTTCAGAAAGTAAAATAACAAAAGAATCTGTGGAGAGGAACAGATAAAACCACAAAAATAAGATTTTTAGGGGCATGCATCTTTTCCATGGCAACATATGCCTGTAAGACTTGAACACTTAATAAAACAGTTGAGAAACACATAAATGCCTTTAAATGCTACAGAAAAGTTCTTCAAATATCATAGACACAAAAAAAGAACAAATATATACATGCTACAAGAACTTAATATTGAAGAAGGCTGGCTAGTAACGAGGATTAAAGAGAGAAAACGTAAATATTTTGGACATATTAAACGTCATTGTAGATCTTCATGTCTGAAATCTTAACTGAATAGAAAGAGAACTATTACATTTATCTTTGTTAATAATAAGCTCTTCAAAAAATTCTACTTTACTGTGTATTTGTAGACACTTTTTTGTCCCACGATGGAGTCTAGTATGATATCAAGAAAATGTGTCTAATGTACTAATGTGAAATAAGGAAAATATTTTCTAGATATATTTTCTTGATATCATACTAGTATATTAACCATATTACACATGTTTTCTTGATATCATACTAGTATGTTAACCATATTACACATGTTTTCTTGATATCATACTAGTATATTAACCATATTACACATGTTTTCTTGATATCATACTAGTATATTAACCATATTACACATGTTTTCTTGATATCATACTAGTATATTAACCATATTACACACCGCCTTGGAAGGGTACAGCATGATAAAAAAAAAGAAAGGAAAACCGAGGCGAAGATGGTTGCAAGACATTGTTGATGATCTGAGAATGGATGCATCAGCAGCAAGGCGTCTTGGTTACAACTGAAAAGCCTACAGTAGTGCTGTAAGGGAGGCAAAGTTCCTAAAGGGAAATGCAAACGAATGAATGACATTCGACATGTTTTCTTGATATCATGCTAGTACATTATATCTGTTTTTTAAATATCATACCAGTATATTGGACATATGTTTGTATATCATACTAGTTCATTAGACATGTTTTCTTGATTTTATTCTCGCAAATAATATATGTTTTCTTGATTTTCTACTGATACATTAGATATATTCTTCTGTGTACGCATTGTCTGTCAATATCTGCAGTCCTGTCTCCTGGAGAAATTTAACTGCTTTTTTTTTATAATTCATGTATGGAATCGTAGAGCTTATCTTCTTTTGTGGTTTCACTGGGCCAGTAATTACTTCTCAGTGTCTCGTAGTTGGTGCAGTTTTGGAGTATTTGTTTCGACAGTTTGGGGCAACTGAGCACATGTACATAGATTAGTAGTACCAACCTCAAACTTTGTATACATATGACTTCGTAGTTGGATGTATCCTGTTCGGAAAATGGTGACTTGTTGCTTTCTATTTAGAATATGATTGTCATAATGTGATGGTGTTTGTGGCTTCCTGTAGGTTTTTATCATGCTTTTCTTCTGATTATATATGTCTGGTTGCTCCATTTCAGTGCCCTCTTTGGCCAGACGGTTAGCTTTCTCATTGCCTGGTATCCCACAGTGGAAGGGAATCCACTGAAAGGTTACTCTGTGTTGCAAGCCAATTTTTACAAGGCATCCTTAAGATCTGGTAATTTACTGTACTGAAGAGCTCCCAGTATTGATCTTGCATCTGTGAGAATTACTGTGGGGCACGTATCAGTTCTTGAGTCTGCTAGTTTTTCAACCGCAGCAATAATTGCCATAACTTCTGCATCATAGTTGTTGCAGTATTTTCCAGTGGGTATGGAAATCTTGTCAGTTGTGTTTTTTGGATATTCAATATGGTGGAACACAATATGTATTGGAACATGTGCTGGCAGCATGTAGAGTGTCTTTAGGGCAAAGACGGTACACCTGGCGGCACAGCAGAGTGCTGCAGGAACTAGTAGCATCGTAGACAGAACAAAAGATAAACCAAATAACAGCAAAAGAGTTGAGGTCCCACCTAATTACTTCATAGGCGCTGGTACGACATCAAATATTGAAATCAGGGACATTCCCTTACCTTCACTGCTAGATGGTGGATATGACTGGGATGTAATAACGGACCTACCAGAAATAAGAGAATACCCAACTGCCATCAAGAACACAGGAATGCGACCGGACATTGTAGTGTACTCCACAGAAAAACAAGAATTAATAATAATCGAGCTTACGGTCCCGTACGAAACTACAAGAAAATAGAGGAACAGCATTTATTCAAATTTGAGAAGTACAATGAGAAAACTTAAATATTTTGGACACATTAAACGTCATGATAATTTAGAGAATACTGTATTGGAAGGATACATAATGGGAAAAAGAAAAAGAGGAAGACCAAAACGAAGATGGCTGCAAGACATCGTTGACGATCTGCAAATGGATGCAGAAGCAGAAGGCCATCTTGCTCACAACCGAGAGGCCTACAGGAGTGCTGTTTGGGAGGCAATGTTCCGCAAGGGACATGCAAATGAATGAATGAATGAAGTACAATGATCTGGTCAAGCAACTGAGAAAGGGGCCAGGAATCAGGCCAAAAGTGATAGTTGTAGAAGTGGGAGCAAGAGGATTCGTAGCAACATCAGCATATGACCTATGTAAGCAACTGGACATAAAGGGACAAGCAAGAGCAAGGGCATTGAGAAGCCTTTCAGAAACAGCAGAAGAGGCCGCATACTGGGTGTGGAGTATGTGAAACAAGCATTGGGAACATAAGTAATTTCATTTGCCACAACCAATACCAGTCCTCCGTAGCTAAATCGCTAAAGACGCACTTAAAAAGTGCAGTGCCAACTGGAAGATCATGAACAAAAAAAAAAAACAACTCACAAGGCCTCTGGGAGTCATGACCCAGAGGGGCCCACTCCCCATAGAGTGTTAGGAGTTTAATAGGGCCGAAACACTTGTCTGAGGGGGGTACTTCCTCTGATGATCTGAAGGAGTTGTGTTGTTGTTCCGCTGTCTACAGTAGAGAGTTTATTGCATATATGTGCTCCCTCCATTGCATTGTGTGCAGATTCATCTGTATACACACGTATCCAGGTGTCACATGGATATTTGTCATCTAGCACACTAAGTGTGGCTGTTGATCTTAAAGACTGCTTTGCATCTCACTATTCTGCACACCTTTCACTTCAGTCTGAATAGCTATTTGTGTATAATCTGTTTCTTTCCATGGTGTATGCTCTGGTACAGATGATAATTGAACGACTACAGTTGGAAGGTCAGGTATCAGCTTACGCATACGCTTGACCTGATGAATGAAGCTGCTTCTTTTAAGCCGTCTCAGTGCCAAGTTATTGAATATCTCCTTCAGGGGATGGCTTACAGAGCTGAGGAATTTCTCTCCCAAGGTATGACCTTTGTGTCTCTACGTTCTTTTAGTGCTTGAACACCAACTATTTTCTGCATTTCTACTACTGGTGTGGACTTCATGGCACCTGTGGTAATCCGTAGTGACTGATTTTGAACCTTGTCTAGATTATGCAGCGTAGTGTTTGATGCTGTGCACCAAGATGTTGAGCCATATTCTAAATGTGGTAGAATACTTTGCTGATATACAATCTTGAGGATTCTTTCACTACCTCTCCATGTGGTTCCGCTCAATTTTCTTACTATGGCTAGTTTTCTTCTGGCTTTTGCTTCTGCACTGCTGATGTGCTGCTTCCAGGTCAGTTTTGAGTCAAGAGTCATTCCTAAGTACGTGGGTTGGTTAAGGGTATTTCATTTACAAAGATCTTACCTGCTTTCTGTTTAGATGAGAGAGTGAACAGAGTGGTACTTGATTTCTCTGTGTTGATACTTACACACCATTTGTTTGTCCATGATGTCAAGATGTCTGCTGTTCTTTGGAGTCTCTGTGTAGCAACTGTCGCATATTCATCTGTACACCACATGACCAGATCATCTGCATACAGTGCCGCTTTGATTCCATAGGGAAGTTCCTTGACCAGGTCATTAATGAATACAAAGAATAGTGTAGGCGAAAGGACTCCTCCTTGTGGTACACCGTGTCGCAGAAGTACTTTCTGGCCTGTGTGTCCATCCATTACCACTCTTGCTCTTCTATTGTTCAAATAGGACTTTATTCATTTGTACAATCTTCCATTCACATTGCAGTTTCTTAGTTTCCACAGCAGACCTTTTTCCATACTTTATAAAAGGCTTTCTTCAGGTCTATCCATGCTGCTAGTACAAGCTTTTTTGTCTTGGAATGCGTCCTCAGTCTCTTGAGAGAGTTAGGTCACTTGATCTTCTGTACTGTTCATTCATTCATTCATTCATTTGCAGGTGGAAGTCTGTATTACTGATTTTTAGATCTATCATCTGATATTCAGCTTCTTCCATGTACACTTTCACCTGACTTGCGCTAATGCTATTCATAACAAGTGCGATACTCCTCCTTTTCTTCTGTCCTGTCGGTCTGATCTAAAACACTGGTAGCCTCTGATTTTAAAGGTGGCACCTTTGGTTAGGTGTGTCTCCTGTATGCAGCATATACTTACCTGCTCTAGAAAGAGTAAGTTCTGTATTTTCACATTTTTACTATAGCCATCTCCAACACTGCTGACACTCTCAGTATTCAACTGCATTGTTTTAAGTTCTTGTTTTTATGGCAGTTTTCTGCTGTTGTATTTCTTGGCCAGTAGCTCTACTCTCGTGTCTTCTGGCTCCACAAGACGAACTGAGAGGACCTCCAGTAGTACTGGGTGGACCCTTTCGAGGCAGGGGGCCCGACACTGCACCTGCCTGGTTAGTCTTTTTCAGAGCGAGCAGCATGTTTGAAAACTGCAGATAGAGAAATATCATTAGCGATAATGCGTGGTACCCTGATATTTGTGTAGCGCCTTTTGGCTGTGTACCTCCTGATTCAGTACATTTCCTTGCTAGGACAAACTGTGGTCCTGCTCGGACTGCAATGAAGACTGTGGTGTAGGCTGGCCTAGCCAAAACTTTGTTTTCCAAGCTCTGGTGGCTGTACTTAAGCCCCTTCTCCACGTCAGATCCAGTGTACAATGCTAGATGGCCAGCTGGCTTTGAGACAGTTCCACGGAGACACTCCGACTTTGGGATGAGGAGTCCTATGATTGCCTCAGCGATATCCGTTTCCCGCCACCTATAGTCTGCTGGCTCTGTTTTGTTTACCTCATTCTGATAGTCATTGTTTTAGAGACCCATAGGCTTGTCACGTCCTGGATTCATTGGTTTCACACCAGACTTTCCTTATCCCCGCCGGAGATCTCCATGTCCCCATCCATCCACAAACCTGACATTTACAAAAATAACAATTACAATTAGTGTTGACTGCTACAGGTTTCGGGCTACTCTACCAGGTAGAGTTTTTAAGGAAACAGATCTATGTTCCCTGTGTCACAAGACTATGATAAGATAAGTGTGTTCTTAACACAGTTGTTCCCAGGGGAAGTACACTAGACATGTTTTATTAATATCATGCTAGTACACTAGACATGCTTTCTTAATATCATGCTAGTACATTAGACATGTTTTATTAATATCATGCTAGTACAATAGACATGTGTTCTTGATATCATACCAGTAGAATAGACATGTGTTGTTAATATCGCACTAGTACATTAGATACGTTTTCTTGCTTTTATACTAGTACATTAGACATGTTATCTTGATTTCAGACAGTTCAATAGAAATGTGTTTTGGATATCATATTAGTACATTAAACATGTTTCCTTAATATCATACAAGGACAATAGACATGTGTACTTGATATCATACTAGAATATTAGACATTTTTTCTAGCTGTTACTACTACATTAACATATTTTCTTGGTTTCTTACTAGTACATTAGATATATATTATTGATATTATACTAGTACATTAAATATATTTTATCGATTTCAGGCTAGCACATTAGACATATAGTACTGATTTTATACTAGTACACTAGATATATTATATTGATTTTATAGCAGTACATTAGATATATTTTATTGATTTCATACTAGTACACAAAACATAAATTATTCATTTCATATTATACATTAGATATATTTTATTGATTTCATACTACTACATTTGATATACATTACTGATTTTTTATTAGTACTTTAGATATATTTTATTCATTTCATATTAGTAAATTACATATAATATATTGATTTCATATTAGTAATCAAGACATATTTAATTGATTTTATACTAGTACATAAGATATATTTTATTGATTTCATAAGAGTTTATTCATTCATTCATTTGCATTTCCCTGGAGAAAGTTTGCCTCCCTAACAGCACTATTGTAGGCCTCTCGGTTGTGAGCACGATGGCCTGCTGCCGATGCATCCATTTGCAGATCATCAACGATGTCTTGCAGCCATCTTTGCGTTGATCTTCCTCTCTTTCTTTTTCCCATTATGTACCCTTCAAACACAGTTTTCTCTTCTCTAGATTATCATTATGTTTAATGTGTCAAAATATGTAAGTTTTCTCTCTTTAATCCTCTTTACTAGCCAGACTTTTTCAAAATTAAGTTCTTGTAGTATGGATCTATTTGTTCTTTGTGTGTCCATGATATATGAAGAACTCTTCTGTAGCATTTACATTCAAAGACATTTGTGTTTTTCTCAGCTGTTTTGTTAAGTGTCCAGGTCTCACATGCATTTGTGGAGGTGAGAAAGATGCTTGCATTTAAAATTCTTATTTTTGTGGTTCTTTCTGCTCGTCTCCACAGATTCTTTATGTGTTTTACTTTCTGAAGAATGATAGATGTCCTCCTTTTAATTTCCCTCATTGTATCTCCATTATTAATTAGTAGTGATCCAATATATTCAAAACTCTCCACTTCTTCCAATGTTTCCTCATTGACATATATTTCAACTGCCTTGTTTGTTTTGTCAGTTGTTATTAATGTAGTTTTCTTTGCATTAAGATAGAGGTTCTGCTCTTCGCTGTTCTTACTGGCTGACATACTTAGTTTTTCAATTCCTTTTTGTGTTGTGGACAGTAATACTGTGTCATCAGCATATCTAATCTCTGGTATTTCATAACCTCCAATTGTTATGGCATCGTAATATTCTTTGTCTACATCTTCTCTAACATTCCTCATTATATTTTCAGTTTACAAGTTAAATAAGTAGGGTGACAATATGCACCCCTGACGGGCCCTTGTTTTATTTCAAACCAAGTTGTTGTTTCACCATTTATTCTTACAGCCGCTTGTTGGTCTAGATACAGCAGTGATGTTAATTGTATCACATGTGTTGGAAATCGCATTTTTCCATTATTTCCCAAAGTTTCTGGTGGTGTACACAATCAAGTGCCTCGAGTAGTCTATAAAGGTTAAATATAGATTCACATTAAACTCTCTGCATTTCTCTATTATTAATCTTTGATTGAATATATGATCTCTTGATCCTCTTCCTTTCCTGAAACCAACTAGGACCATATTGACTTCTTCTTCTATTTTCTGTAGAAATCTACCCATTATGACTTTTAACAGAATTTTTACTGGGATGACTAATCAATGCAACAGTTCTGTAGTTTGTGCATAATTTAAGGTTACCCTTTTTTTGGCAGTGGTATGAATACAGTTATTTTCCATTCTTTTGGCCAAATACCTGAATGCCATATCTTTGTGCACAGTGCATGATATATTGTTGCACACTCCTTTCCTCCTGCTTTAATAAATTCAGCTGCTATATCATCACATCCTGATGATTTACCATTTTTCAGATTCTTTATTACCCATAAAACGTCTTCTATTGTCGGTTCGGGTTCTTTCTCCTCCAATAATAATTCACACTCTTGATTTCTGTTTCCACAGTCGGTTGTTTCATACATTCTTTTGCAGTATTCCTTCCATCTTTCTAGAATTTCCTCTGTCTCGTTCAATGTATTCTCCATCTAATCACAAATTACATTAGCTTAGGTGTGATATTTCTCGTCAATATCTTCATTTCTTTAAACATTTCACTATCTATTCCACACTTCTGATGTCCATGTATTCTTTCACAACTGTCGTGAATGTATTTTTTTTTGGTCTTTTCTTATGTTTCTTCGTACTTCTTGTGTTAAAGTTTTATATTCTTCTTTGTTGTTTTTTGTCACTTTCCATTGTGTCTTCATTTCTCTACATTGTTTTATTAGTTCTAGTGTACCTGATGTAATTCATCCATTCTTTTGTGTTTTCTTTACTGGAACCATGTCTTTAGCTGTTGTTATTAAGATATATTTGGCCTGCGTAGCCAATTCATCTCCTCTTGTACAACCATCAGGATTTCGAAACGGTTCCTCTCTTCTATACCGTATTGTTCTGGTATATGTGTAAGATCAAAGTGGAGTGGTCTTGATCCCGTAACTGTCTTTTTTATCTTTATCTTCATGTCGTCTATAGCTCATGATCCGTGTCACACATGGTAAAGTTTTTGCTGATGTTATACTTGACTTCCACCTTCTTTAAACTAAAATGTAATCTATTTGATTCCTGGTTTTCACATCAGGTGATGTCCATATGTAAAGTCTTCTTGGATATTGTTAAAAAAAAGTGTGTTAGCGATCACTAGCTCATTTTGCATGCAAAACGCCATTAGATTGTCACCTGCCTCATTTCTATGTCCTATGCTAAATTTCCCTAGAATATATCTTTCATCTTCTGCTCGTTATGTACCACTTTTTGCATTAAAATCACCCATTATTAATACACTATTATTTTTCTGTATCTCTTCTGTTGTCGTTTACAGTGTGTTATAAACGTTTTCTACTTCCTCTTCTTCTGCTGCTGATGTAGGTGCATATATCTGGATGATTGTTACATTTCTAGAAATGCCCTTAAGTCTCATTTTTATGATTCTATCACTTACTGGATTGTAGCCTAGTAATGCTTTTGATGTTGGTTTGTCCAAATAAAAAGCCACTCCATTCTTTCCTCCTACTTCCCCACCAGAGCATATAAAGATATTATCATTCTAGCTCTTAAATTGTCCTGATCCTTTCCATCGATGTTCGCATATTCCCAAAATGTGTATCCCCGTTCTTTTCATCTCGTCACTTATTATTTGATACTTTCCTTCATACATACTTCTCACATTCCATGTTTCTACTTTTATTTTTATTTTAGTTTGGTCCAGGGGTTTTTCTTTGTAACACCGTCAGGATTTTGTCCGTCATCACAATTACTAGTACCGACCTCTGTCTCACACTCTTCCCCAGTGTTAAAATTAGATCTATCTGGCCTGGGGGACTCACCACCAGATCCTTTTCCTACCATGTTGCTGTTTGGGTTTCTTGATATATTTTCAGAAGATAGTTTGCCATTGTTTTCCCTCCGGGCAGTGACTGTACTAGTCATTGATCGTAGCCGTTGTCCCTACATTGAGATCATCTACCTACCATCATACAATGATGACCATAACCAACATTATCTGTCAGCTGCTCTCCTACTCCATCCACCACCTGCTCCCATGGCTTCACGTCACCCTGATCGGGGGACTTTACGGATACTCCACCTTGCCCAAGGGTGTCCCGTAGACTAACGGAGATAAGGAGGCGTCTTACTTCTCCTTTGATAGGGGATACCCCTACCCCGCTATCCAGTATTTTCAGTATACACTTTAAATAAGTAAGACAACAATATGCACCCCTGACGTAAACCTTGTTTTATGTCCAACCAAGTTGTTGCTTCACTATTTATTCTTACTGCTGCTTGTTGGTCTAGATACAGCAGTGATGTTAATTATATCACATTTGTTGGAAATTCCAATTTTTCATGATTTCCCAAAGTTGCTGGTGTAGTATAGCCCCCCCCCCCCCCCCCGTTCAGGGAGACGAGAAGTCATGGGAGCAGGTGGTGGATGGAATGTACAGTCACTGCCCGGAAGAAAAGCAATGGCAAACTATCTTCTGGAAATATACCAAGAAACCCAAACAGCAACATGGAAAGTCAAATAGGAAAAAGTTCTGGTGGTGAGTCCCCCAGGCCAGATAGATCTAAATTTAACACTGGGGAAGAGTGTGAGACAGAGGTCAGTACTAGTAATTCTGATGACGGACAAAATCCTCACGGTGTTACAAAGGAAAACCTATATAAAACTAAAAAGAAAAATAAGAGTAGGAACATGGAATGTGAGAAGTATGTATGAGGGAAAGTATCAAATAATAAGTGGCGAGATGAAAAGAACGGAGGTACACATTTTGGGAATATGCGAACATCGATGGAAAGGATCAAGTCACTTTAAGAGCGAGAATGATAATATCTCTATATACTCTGGTGGAGAAGTAGGAGGAAAGAATGGAGTGACTTTTTACTTGGACAAATTAACATGAAAAGCATTACTAGGTTACCATCCAGTAAGTGATAGAATCCTCACAATCAGACTTAAATGCACTCCGAGAAATGTAACAATCATCCAGATGTATGTACCTACATCAGCAGTAGAAGAAGAGGAAGTAGAAAACTTTTATAACACATTGGAAACAAAGATAGACCAGGTACGAATAAATGATATTGTATTAATAATGGATGATTTTAATGCAAAGACTAGTACAGAAAGAGCAGAAGATGAAGGATATGTAGGGAATTTAGCATAGGGCATAGAAATGAGGCAGGTGACAATCTAATGGCTTTTTGCATGCAAAATGAGCTAATAATTGCTAACAAAATTTTGTTAAAAATCCAAGAAGTCTTTACACATGGACATCACCTGATGAGAAAACCAAGAATCAGATTACATTTTAGTGCAAAGAAGATGGAGATCAAGTATAATGTCAGCAAAAAACTTTACCGCGTGCTGGTTGTGACAGGAACAATAAGTTAATAATAGCAGACATGAAGATAAGGATAACAAATAATACAGTTAGGGGATCAAGACCAGTCCGCTTTGATCTTACAAAAATACCAGAACAGTACGGTATAGAAGTGAAGAACCGTTTGAAATCCTGATGGCTGTACAGGTGATTATGCTACGAAGGCCACAGATATCTTAATAACAACAGGTAAAGACGTGGTTCCAGTAAAGAAAACACAAAAGAATGGATGGATTAAAGCAGGCACAATAGAACTGATAAAACAATGTAGAGAAATGAAGAAGCAATGGAAAGTTACAAACAACAACAAAGAGGAATATAAATCTTTAACACAAGAAGTACGAAGAAACATAAGAAAAGACCAAAAAAAATACATACACGACAATTATGAAATAATACAAGGACATCAGAAGTGTGGAAGAGATAGTGAAATGTTTAAATATATGAAGACATTGACGAGAAATGTCACACCTAAGCTAAATGTAATTTGTAACGAAATGGGGACTACCTTGACAGAGACAGAGGATATTCTAGAGAGATGGAAGAAATATTCAGAGAATTGTATGAAACAACCGACTGTGAAAGCAGAAATCAAATGTGTGAAATATTATTGCATGAGAAAGAATCTGAAACGACAATAGAAGATGTTTTATATGCAATAAAGAATCTGAAAATGGTAAATCAACAGGATGTGATGAGATGAGGTAACAGCTGAATTTATTAAAGCAGTAAGAAAGAAATGTGCAACAATCTATCATGCACTGTGAAAAAGAAATGGCATTCTGGTACTTGGCTAAAAGAATGGAAAGAACTGTTTCCATATCACTGCTAAACAAAAGAGTAACCTGAAATTATGCACAAACTACAGAACTGTTGCCCTGATTAGTCATGTCAGTAAAATTTTGTTAAAAATAATGAGTGGACTTCGTACGAAAGTAGATGAAGAAGTCAACATGGTCCAAGCTGGTTTCAGGCAAGGAAGTTGGTCAAGAGATCATATTTTCAACATAAGATTAATAATAGAGAAATGCAGAAAGTTTAATCTGAATCTATATTTATTCTTTATAGACTACTCAAAGGCATTTGATTGTTTACAACACCAGAGACTTTGGGAAATAATGGGAAAATTGGGATTTCCACCACATCTGATACAATTAACATCACTGCTATACCTAGACCAACAGGTAGCAGTAAGAATAAATAGTGAAACAAGGGGGCCGTCAGGGGTGCATATTGTCGCCTTACTTATTTTACTTGTATACATAAAATATAATGAGGAATGTTAGAGAAGATGTAGACAAAGAATATTACGATGTCATAACAATTGGAGGTTATGAAATGCCAGAAATTACATATGCTGATGACACAACACAAAAAGCAATGGAAAAACTAATTGTATTTAACGTAAGAAAAGCGGAGATTAAAACCTCTATCTTAATGCAAAGAAAACTAAATTGATGACAAGTGATAAAATAAACAAGGCAGATACTATACGTATCAATGAGGAAAAACAGGAAGAAGTGAGGAGTTTTGAACATCTTGGATCACTATTAACAAATAATGGAGATACAATGAGCGAAATTAGTTGAAGGACATATATTGCTCTTCAGAAAGTAAAACAAACTAAAGAATATTTGGAGAGAAACAGACAGAACCACAAAATTAAGTTTTTTTAGGGGCATGCATCTAAAACGAGTCCTAAAATGCTATATTGAACCTATCTTGTTATATGGAAGTGAATCATGGACAATAGGCAAGTCTGCATAAAAATCATTGGAAGCAGCAGAAATGTGGTTTATTAGACGAATGTTGCGAATCCCCTGGACAGCAAAAATAACTAATGAAGAACGTATGAGAAGAGTTGGAGAGACAAAAAAAAACCTTGTCAAAAAGATAAGAGAGAGACAATGTACTTTCATAGGACATGCAATGAGAAGAGGGGGCATTAAAAATATTATAACAACAGCAAAAATAGAAGGATCATTAGGAAGATCAAGAGAAATGATACTGGACAGTTTGACGGGATGGTGTGAGAGGAGATCACCAACTAAACTGATGGCCTGCATGAAGGATCGTGTACTCTGGAGAAGCATAATAGCCAACGCCAGTCGGCACGGCACCTGATGATGTTGATGATGATAAGCATTATTCCCATCACAATATAAGCCTGTGAGACCTGGACACTTAACAAAACAGCTGAGAGACACAAAAATGCCCGTGAATGTAAATGTTACAAAAGAGTTCTTCAAATATCATAGGCACAAAAAAACAAATATATGCATACTACAAGAACTTACTATTGAAGAAGGCTGGCTAGTAAAGAGGATTAAAGAGAGAAAATTTAAATATTTTAGACACATTAAACGTCATGATAATCTAGAGAAGACCGTCTTTGAAGGGTACATAATGGGAAAAAGAAAGAGAGGAAGACCAAGGCGAAGATGGCTACAAGACATCGTTGATAATCTGCGAATGGATGCATCAGCAGGACGTCCTCTTGCTCACAACCGAGAGCTCTACAGGAGAGTTGTTAGGAAGACAAAATTCCTCAAGGGACATGGAAATGAATGAATGAATGAACATTAGTTCATTAGCTTGTACATCTACTCCAATACATAAATCATCCTCAGCGGCTTTACATAGGTGTCCCTGTTGTGCGGAACAGTCCTGCTTTATATATATATATATATATATATAAACTTTCTCTTTCCCTATTAAATCTTTCAGGACACCTATGTTTCTCATTTCAAATGAAAGAATTGTGCATTCGAGTTCTTCTCTCTCCCTAGGATTTCAGGTTGACTGTTCTGCTATTTTCACTTTTTAAAAGAACAACATTACAGTGAAAACTTCTGTTTTATCCCTGTCTCCGAGTTGGGACTGGCTAATATTTTATATCATCTCGTTTTGGATTTCTTTGTTTTCTTGACTATTACGTTTTCTGTTAGCTACGCCTTGTCTCTTTGGTGGCTCCGCGCCATCAGAAAACTAGGACCTGTATGACAAAACTCACAGTCTGGTAACCAAGGATTTACTTCAATTAAGGCTCGACACTTTTCAAGTCCACTATCTTATTGTTAACTTCCATTAAGGTGCGACACTTTCTCTGTCCAATGTCTTATAGTTTACTTCAATAAAGACGTGACATTTTCAGTGTCCACTGTCTTATAGTTTACTTCAATTAAGCCGCGACATTTTCCCTGTCCAATATCTTATAGATTACTTCATTAAAGCCGCGACATCTTCCCTGTCCACTGTCTTGTAGTTTACTTGTCTCTGACGACCGCAGTAGTTGCAAGTTTACACGCTTTGCTCAGAATAATAATGTTTTATCATTATCCTCGTCAAAACTCTGAGAATAGATACTATATTTCTGGCTGTCATCGCCTTGAGATTGATGACCAGTGAAAGAAAGAAAAATAAGTGATGTTTTCAATGTTAAGAGAAACACATGCTCTTATATTACTGGTGTTACAATAAATGGATGAAGTTTTTAAAATGCCTGAGGGAAAGATTTCCTGTCAAGAAACAAATCGGGAAAGAATTGACAATGAGGGGAATGTAAAATGTGTGTCACATTGCCATTGTGCATGGCGGAAGAGCGGATACTGAAGACCACATTGCAAGCTAATATTAGAACTCTAGTCCACGGTCGGAAATTAGAAAATGTAAAAAATGGAAATGGAAAGAATGAAGATCATTATACCAGGAATGTGTGAAGTTAGATGGGCAGGTGCAGGGAAGATAAACTCTTATAAATATATAATAATATATTCAGGAGATGATAAACATGAACGAGGAGTAGGAATAATATTTAATGAGCAAACATCAAGGACAGTTGTGGGATATTTGAACATTTCGGACAGAGTCTTACTAACCCAACAGAAATGATGACGAATAAACATAAATTTTGTAGAAATGTACGCTCCAACAACTGAAAGCTCTGAAGTAGATGTACAGCTATTTTATAATGACATAGAGACAGCCCTAAAACACACAAAGTCACATACAATTACTATGTTGATGGGAAGTTTTAATGCCAAAGTTGGTAAATTAAGAACTTCAGACATCGTTGGTGACTATGGACTGGGAGAGAGGAATGACAGAGGTTGTAAATTAATTGAATGGGCAAGAATACACAGCATGGTTGGAGGAAACACCTGGTTTAAACAACATCCTCGAAGACTGGCAACGTGGTGCAGCCCAGACAAAAAACTTTTAACCAGATAGACTACGTATTAATCAACAAACGATTCTGCAATGCATTACTGACAATAAAAATCATGCCAGGAGCTGACTGCTATAGGGAGTACGATCCACATTAGAAAAATTAGAACACAGCTAAATAAAGCATGCAGAAAAGTGATAAACATCAAACTGAGTGCGAAACTCCTTAGAAATGACCAAGAACTGCGAGAACAATACATAGATATTATAACAAACAGATACAATGCAATAGCAAAGATAAATAGTATAGATGAACAATGGTCACGGTTAAGAGATGCTATCCACCAAACTGTTAAAGCGATAATACCACAAAAAAGAAGCCCCCAGGAATAAATGGATGACATATAACGTCTTGAGAATGATAGACAAAACAAGGAGGAGTAAAAATAGCACAGAAAATTATAGTAGGATAAATAAAGAAGTATGATGAAAATGACGAGAAGCGAATGAAGTGTGGTTAAATGAATAACGCAGAAAAATAGAGGACTCCCATAATAAAGTCAGCAAAAACATGTACAAACGAATTGGTGAACTTATAGACAGGAAACAAAATATACCACAGGATGTCTGAAATCAAAAGAAGGTAAGATGTTAGTGGAAAAGAAGGCATTGTGGACAGGTGGGAAGAGTACATCGGTGAGCTATATGGAGGAGAAAGACCAGAATTAACACCAGATACTGAAAATTGTGATAAACCACAATGCCATTTATGCTTTACGAACACAAACGGAGAGAGTTTTAGAAGTACAGAAAGATCTCTACTTATGCTTCATTGATAACACCAAGGAATACGTTAAAGTGAAACATGATGAGATTATTAAAATGCTTGAAGACATCAGTATAGACGGCACAGACCTGAGGATTGTAAAACATCTATACTGGCAGAAGGAAGCAGTGATTTGTGTTGAAAATAGAACTGGAAAATATCAACCTATAAAACAAGGGGTGCCAAACCTGCAAAATCTCTTGGATAAAGTCACAAAAGAAAGTGAACAGAAAGGTCTTACTTTGAATATCAAAAAGGGCAGAAACTACGGTTATATCTAAGAAATGGAATCCACCAAAATGCAGTATAAAATTTAATGTAAATGTTCTAAATGATCTTCAGAAATTCAAATACCTTGGAACAGTAATAACTTCAGATAGGAAATGCAGAACAGAAATTAAGAACAGAGTAGGCCAAGAAAAGACTATATTTCAGAAAATGAGAAAAATATTATACAACACATCCTTATCAATAAATATTAAAAAAGGAGTCCTAAAATGCTATATTGAACATATCTTTTTATATGGAACTGAATAATGGACAATAGGCAGGTCTGCACAACAATCCTTTTCACTCATTCATTCATTTCCATGTTCCTTGTGGAACTTTGCCTCTCAAACAGCATTCTTGTAGGCCTCTCGGTTGTGAGCAAGATGGCCTGCTGCTGATGCATCCATTTGCAGATCGTCAACGATGTCTTGCAGCCATCTTCGTTTTGGTCTTCCTCTTTTTCTTTTTCCCAGTATGTATCCTTCCAATATGGTCTTCTCTAAATTATCATGACGTTTAATGTGTCCAAAATATTTCAGTTTTCTCTCTTTAATCCCCTTTACTAGCTAGACTTATTCAATATTAAGCTCTTATATTATAGATATATTTGTTCTTTTTTGTGTCCACGATATTTGGAGAACTCTTCTGTAGCATTTACATTTAAAGGCATTTATGTGTTTCTCAGCTGTTTTGTTAAATGTCCAGGTCTCACTGGAATATGTTGTGATGGGAAAGATGCATGCCCTTAAAATTCTTATTTTGTAGTTCTGTCTGCTCCTCTCCACAGATTCTTTATTCGTTTTACTTTCTGAAGAGTGATAAATGTCCCTCTTTAATTTCCCTCATTGTATCTCCATTATTAGTCTGTAGTGATCCAAGATATTCAAAACTCTCCATTTCTTCCAGTGTTTCCTCATTGATATATATTTCAGCTGCCTTGTTTGTTTTGTCAGTTGTCATCAATTTAGTTTTCTTTGCATTAAGATAGAGGTTCTGCTCTTTGCTGTTCTTACTTACTAACATAATTAGTTTTTCAATTCCTTTTTCTGTTGTGGACAGTAATACTGTGTCATCAGCATATGTAATCTCTGGTATTTCATAACCTCCAATTGTTATGACATCGTAATATTCTTTGTCTACATCTTCTCTAACATTCCTCATTATATTTTCAGTTTACAAGTTAAATAAGTAGGGTGACAATATGCACCCCTGACGGACCCCTTGTTTTATGTCAAACCAAGTTGTTGTTTCACCATTTATTCTTACTGCTGCTTGTTGGTCTAGATACAGCAGTGATGTTAATTGTATCAAATGTGTTTGAAAACCCATTTTTTCCATTATTTCCCAAAGTTTCTGGTGTTCCTTTTAAGTAGCAGAAATGTAGTTTATTAGAAGATTGTTGCGAATCCCTTGGAGATCAAAAGTAACTAATGAGGAATGTTTGAGAAGAGCTGGATAGACAAAAAAAAAATATTGTGAAAAAAATAAGAGAGCGACAATGTACTTCCATATGACATGCAATGAGAAGAATAGGCATTGAAAATAGTATAGCAACAGGAAAAATAGAGGGAAAAAGAACAGCGAAAGACAGAAAGAAATGATATTGAATAGTCTGACGGGATGGTGTGAGAGGAGATTGACAACTGAGCTAATGGCCTGCATGAAGGATCGTGTACCCTGGAGAAGCATAATAGCCAACGCCAGTCGACATGGCACCTGATGATAATGACGATGATGAGCAAGCGAACACTATAAATGAAACTTATATTCTGCAAACACTTTTAAAAGACCGGACAGTTATTTTATGCCCAAATCCTCCAAACAGGAAAAATCCTTACAAACGAGGAATTGACACTGTTCTATCAAACAATGAAACATCACATGTGGTTCAGTCTGACGTTGTTGATGGAAAGGAAGCACTCATTTAACTATGTCACATGAAACTACAGAGGTTTTTCTGGGTCTTTATTGCTCACTTTCTGGTTAAGGCTGAAGGCTTTCCGGTGGAATTTGTCTGGATGGTGGATATGAGGAAAAACTTCTAATATTTTGTTGGATTTGTCCATGAAGTCCAAGTCATCTTGGCATAGGCTATTAATCGTAGTTTGCGTTTCCAGTATGCATTATAAGGTAACGCTTGCATATTATCGCATATGTGATACTACGGGATATTCATGTGAAGTCCTAGTGAATGGATACTGTGGATATGGAAAATGGAACCTAGCTAGTTTCAACAACAAGAGGACAAGTGTTGCACCAGCGCCGTCCCCAGCGTCTGCGCCTTAGATGGTTTCTGACAAGCAAGTTTTTAATCTCTTGTCCCTTCTGTGTGTTACTAGACCAAGTTCAGTCAAAAGTGCACGTGTATAGGTCCCAGACTGGAGGAGAAGTAGATGACGTAACAAGATACTTATCACCGACAAACTATAGTGATGGCATGCCCAAACCAGTTTTACTCTGTCGGAATGTCAAGAGGGTTTGGGAGAGAGGGTTTCCTGACAAGTAAAGTGCCTGATGCGGTTCAGCGCCAACATGGAGGAGGATATTCTCCAGATAACGCTGCTGTCGGAAGAATCTGAACATCCTCTGAGCCTCTTTAAAGAAGTCAAGCTCCTCGCATTATAAGCGACGTAATGGAGGAAGTTAAGAAACTGAGTACCTGCAAGAGAGAGGGAGAGGAAGAGTATAGGAGATATCTATCAGTAGGTTTGTAGTGTACTGATGTTGTGAGACTTGGAGGTTTGTAGTTTACTGATGTTGTGAGACTTGGAGGTTTGTAGTGTACTGATGTTATGAGACTTGGAGGTTTGTAGTGTACTGATGTTGTGAGACTTGGAGGTTTGTAGTGTACTGATGTTGTGAGACGTGGAGGTTTATAGTGTGCTGATGTTGTGAGACGTGGAGGTTTATAGTGTACCGATGTTGTGAGACTTGGAGGGTTGTAGTGTACCGATGTTGTGAGACTTGGTGGTTTGTAGTGTACTGATGTTGTGAGACTTGGAGTTTTGTAGTGTACTGATGTTATGAGACTTGGAGGTTTGTAGTGTACTGATGTTTGAGATCTGACGGTTTGCAGTATGTTGATGTTGTGAGACCTGAAAGTTTGTAGTGTACTGATGTTGTGAAACATGAGGGTTTGTAGTGAACTGATTTTGTGAGACAAGAAGGTTTTAGTGTACTGACTTTGTGACAGTTGAAGGTCTGTAGTGTACTGAAGTTGTCAGACGTGAATGTCTGTAGTGTACTGAATTTGTCAGACGTGAAGGTCTGTAGTGTACTGAATTTGTCAGACTTGAAGGTCTGTAGTGTACTGAATTTGTCAGACGTGAAGGTCTGTAGTGTACTGAATTTGTCAGACCTGGAGGTCTGTAGTGTACTGAAGTTTTGAGACGTGGAGGTCTGTAGTGTACTGAAATTGTGAGACGTGGAGGTCTGTAGTGTACTGATGTTGTCAGACGTGGAGGTCTGTGTCCTGAAGTTGTGAGATGTTGAGATCTGTAGTGTAACGATGTTGTGAGATGTTGAGGTTTGTGGTGTAATGATGTCCGAACTGAAGGTCTGTAGTGTGCTACTGTTGTGATACTTGAAGGTTTGTAGTGTACTGATGTTGGGAGACTTGGAGATCTGTACTGTCCTGAAGTTGTGGCAATTGAAAGTTTGTAGTATACTGATATTGTGAGACATGAAGTTTTGTAGTGCACTAATGTAGTGATTGATTGATCTTTATTTCTAAAGGGTTACAAATAGAGCACGCAGGCCCGTCTGACATTCTGCCCTTAATCATACATCTTTCACTCTATTCCAGGCATTCTACAAATATGCTGTTCATATAACAAACATAATTAACGTTGAAGCTGAGAGACAAAGAATAAAATATAACATTTACGTTTCGCTCTTATCCATTCACTCAGTACAGAAGTAACCATATATATATATATATATATATATATATAAATGACTATCTACTAAAAAACAATTTCGGGACTATTCAGAATAAACAATTAACTGTATTCGGTGTCTGTAGGAGCATATGAGTTGCTTTTTTTTGTTTGTTTTTCTTTCCCGGACCCGGGATCGAACCCATGATCTTCCACTTGACACTGTACTTTTGAAGTGCGTCTTTAGCGATTTAGCTACGGAGGACTGGTATTGGTTGTGGCAAATGAAATTACGTATTTTCCCAATGCTTGTTTCGCATACTCCACAGCCTGCATGAGGCCTTTTCTGCTGTTTCTGAAAGGCTTCTCAATGCCCTTGCTCTTGCTTGTCCCTTTATGTCCAGCTGCTTACATAGGTCATATGCTGATGTTGCTACGAATCCTCTTGCTCCCACTTCTACAGCTATCACTTTTGCCCTGATTCCTGCCCCCTGCCTCAGTTGCTTGACCAGGTCATTGTACTTCTCACATTTGAATAAATGCTGTTCCTCTATTCTTGTTTCGTACGGGACCGTAAGCTCGATCATTATTACTTCCTGTATTTCTGTGGAGTACACTACAATTTCCGGTTGCATTCCTGTGTTCTTGATGGCAATCGGATACACTCTTCTTCCTGGAAGGTCCGCTATCACATCCCAGTCATTTATACCATCTAGCAGTGATGGTAATGGAATGGCCCTGATTTCAATATTTGATGTCGTACCCGCGCCTATGAAGTAATTTGGTGGGACCTCAACTCCTTTGCTGTTATTTGCTTTATCTTTTGCCCTGTCTACGATGGCTACTAGATCCTGCAGCACTCTGTTGTGCCGCCAGGTGTACCGTCCTTGCCCTAAAGACACTCTACGTGCTGACAGCACATGTTCCAATGTTTGTCTTTCGTTGCAGAGAGGGCACTTTGTATCTTATGATACATCCCGTTTGTATAGGTTGGAGCCTGTAGGCAGAAGGTCATAGGTAGCTTTGATGATGAAGCTGAGCCTCAAGGGTGCCATTTTCCAGATGTCATTCCATGTTAGTGATCTCTCCAGGACTTCCACCTATGTTGTCCATTGCCCTTGTTGTGATTGTTGGACTGCCTTCTGGACCCGTTTGTCATCCTCTGAATTCCTTACTTCGCTGATGATCATATCCCTTCTTTCCTTGCAGGAGGCCTTTGACCACCATTTGATTTCGCCATGACCAAATCCCCTTCTGTTGGTCTTGGTGTACCCTATTACTTCTTTCAGCTCCTGCGTTTCACTGGCTGTGGTTACTTCCTCACCTACTTTCCATTTTCGCCGTTTTAAGTGTTGGCTGCACTTCTCGTACCACCGGATCTGTAGATTCTTGTAGCATCATTGCAAGTCTTGTTATTCCTACCGTGTGTTCTTCGACTACAGATTTGAATGGCAGTTGTAGTTTGCTCTTCTTGCAGTACAGGGCCACATCAGTGAGTCCTGATGGTAAGCCCAACCACTTTCCTATGGCTTTATTTATCTTTCTTTCGACTGCCTCTACTGTGCTGGTACTTATTTCGTAAACGAGTAGTAGCCACATCAGTTTTGAAATCACCATGAGCTGGAGGCACCATATTTTGAACTTACCCAGTAGCCTGCTTTTGTCTATGATGCTCAGTCCATTCTGCGCCATTTCTATAACCTGCTTCACAGCACTTGATTCCTTCATGGATGCATCATATACTCTGCAAGACTCTTCACTGGCTCTTCCCCTACAGTCGGGATTATTTGATTTGCCACTGTGTACGATCTTTCTATCATTTTCCCTTTTCTGAGTGACAGGCTTCTTGACTTATTTGGCTTGAAGCCCATGCGGTCCCATATGATAAGGCTGTCCAAACGCTCTAACATCTTTCGTGCCTGTGCTTCACTGGTTGTTATTACTGTTGTGTCATCCATGAATGCTTTTACTTGTGGCATTTGACATCCATTTCTGAATCTTGGGCCTTCTGCTGCTCCTTCTGCTGCTCTCAGGATTACTTGCATGGCTAGTACGAACAGTATGGGAGATATTGTACAACCCATCACAATTCCTACCTGGAGCTCGATCCATCTTGTAATATATCCTGACGTTACAAACCTCATGAGGAACCATGTGAAGTACCTTTTCAGCATATTTGTGATTTCTTTTGGCACATGATACATGTCTAGTTCTAGCCATATCATCTGGTGCGGTACTGAGCCATACGCATTGGCTAGGTCAAGCCATATTACCTGTAGATCCTGCTTTCCAGATTTTGCTTGCTGAATAGCTTCCCAAATCATTGACGCATGCTCGAGATATCCTGGGAAACCTTGGATTCCTCCCTTCTGCACGAATGTATCAACCATTGTCTAGGAGGTATGTTGTAAGTATGTTGCCATCACAGAGAAGAATATCTTTCCTTCCACATTCAGAAGTCAGATCAGCCTGAACTGGTTGATTTCAGTGGAATTCTGCTCCTTGGGGATGTATACTCCGTTAGCCTTTTTCCATTCTTTACATA
This sequence comes from Achatina immaculata, assembly GCA_009760885.1. Lineage (NCBI taxonomy): Eukaryota > Metazoa > Mollusca > Gastropoda > Stylommatophora > Achatinidae > Lissachatina > Lissachatina immaculata. Next base: position 17,243,973 of record CM019712.1, read on the forward strand.
TGACTCATTTGGTCCATGCTGTTCGTAGGAGTTTATGACGCTTCTTTAGAGCTTCAGGGCATCTTTTGTATAGTATGTAAGGAACGCAATTTGGTCCTGGTGCTGACTTGCCTTTAGCTTTTCTTACAACGCTCTCTACTTCTTGTAAGGTTGGTGGGCTGCATTTAAATTTGCTGCCTGATACACAGGGCCACACTAGACCTTTCATCTGCTCGAGAGGTGTATGCTGATTTTTATCAGAGTATGTCTTGCTCAGATGTTCCTCGATTACCTCCCTACTTGCTCTCAGTGTTCTTGATTTTGTCTCTTAAAATAACAGCTTGGCAAATCCGAAGAGATCTCTGAAGAACTTCTCTCTCCTCTTCTTTTTACGTAGTCTTTCAGTCTTCCAATGTTTGTCTTTCATTGCAGAGAGGGCACTTTGTTATCTTCTGATACACCCCATTTGTATAGGTTGGAGCCTGTAGGCAGAAGGTCATAGGTAGCTCTGATGATGAAGCTGAGCCTCAAGGGTGCCACTTTCCAGAGCAGTCTAAGATAACTTTTAAGTTTTATGATTCGTGGAAGCATGTAGTCGACATCAAATAGATATTGGAAAAGTCTGCAGTTGTAGAGAATAGTATAATTTACATTTTTTATGCAGGATGGGAGGGTATTCCAAAGATGAGCAGCAGAATAACTAAAGCTTTTCTTGTAAAGGTCAAGTCTAGGTTTTGGAGCACATATGTTTTTCAAGCGTTGGCTGCACTTTGGGCTAAATTTAAACAGTTTCCATAGATAAGGCGAGGCATGCCGTGAAAGAATTTGATGTACTAACTTGGCTTTGTTGAAGAGGAACCTGTTCTTAAGAGGCAGTATTTTGATATTTGTGTGGTGATATTGTGAGACTTGTAAGTCTGTTGTGTGCTTATGTTGTGAGTCTGGAGGCTTTGTAGGGTACTTATATTATGAGACTTTATGATTTGTAGTATACTTATGTTGTGAGACTTGAAAGTTTATAGTGTACTTATGTTGTGAGTCTTGAGGCTTTGTAGGGTACTTATATTATGAGACTTTATGATTTGTAGTATACTTATGTTGTGAGACTTGAAAGTTTATAGTGTACTTATGTTGTGAGACTTGAAGGTCAATAGTGTACTGATGTTCTGAGACGTGAAGGTTTTTACTGTACCGATGTGGTGGGTATGGACGGTTTATTATGTATTGATGTTGTGAAACATGAAGGGCTATAGTGTACTGATGTTGTGAGACTTGAATGTTTGTAGTGTACTGATATAGGATGTAAACGTTTGTAGTGTACTTCTGTTGTGAGACTTGAAGGTTTATAGCGTACTGATATTGTGTGACTTGAAGGTTTGTAGTGTACTGATGTTGGGAGACTTGAAAGTTTGTAGTGTATTGATGTTGGGAGACTTGAAGGTTTGTAGTGTACTTCTGTTATCAGACCTGAAATTTTGTAGTGTGCTTCTGTTGTAAGACTTGAACGTTTGTAGTGTACTGATGGTGTGAGACGAGAATGTTTGTAGTGTACTGACGTTGTGACAATAGAAAGTTTGTAGTGTACTGATGGTGTAAGACGTGGAGATCTGAAGAGTATTGACGTTGTGATCGGTAACATTTTATAGTTTACTGAAGTTGTGAGACGTGGAGGTCTGTAGTGTACCGATGTTGTGAGAATGTAAGGTCTGTAGTGCACTCATGTTGTGATACATGGAGGTTTGTAGTGTGCTGATGTTGTTAAACGTGGAGGTCTGTAGATTACTGACGTGGTGAAAATTGAAAGTTTGTAGTGTACTGATGTTTGAAGACTTCTAAGTCTATTGTGTACATGTGTTGTGAGACTTTGGGTTTGTAGGGTACTTATATTGTGAGACTTAGGATTTGTAGTGTACTGATTTTGTGAGGTGTGAAGGTTTGTAGTTTACTGATATTGTGAGGAGACGTGAAGGTCAATACTGTACTGATGTTAAGAGTCGTGAATGTTTTTAGTGTACTGTTGTAGTTGGTATAGTCGGTTTCTTATGTATTGATGTTGTGAAACATGAAAGTTTGTAGTGTACTGATGTTGTGAGACTTGAGGGTTTGTAGTGTACTGGTGTTGTCAAGACTAGAAGCTTTATAGTGCGCTTATGTTATTAGACTTGAAGATTTGTAGTGTACTGATGTTGTAGTACTTGAAAGTCTGTAGTGTGCTGATGTTAGCTATGATTGTTTGTAGTGTACTGATGTTGTTAGCATTGACGTTTGTACAGTTCTGATATTGTGGGACGTTAAAGTTTGTAGTTACTGATGTTATGAGACATGAAGGTTTTTAGTGTACTGATGTGGTGAGACTTGAAGTTTTGTAGTGTACTGATGTTATGAGAATTGAAAGTTTATTGTGCTCTGATGATGTGAGACGAGAAGGTTTGAAGTGTAATGATGTTTTTAGACGTGAAGGTTTCTAGTGTACTGATGTTGTGAGATTTGAAGGTCTGTTTGGTACTGATTTTGTGGGACTTGAATCTCTGAAGTGTACTGATGTTGTTAAATTTTAATGTGTGTAATGTACTGGTGTTCTGAGGATTGAAGATCTGTTGTGTTCTAATGTTGTAAGATTTGAAGTTCTGCAGTGTATTGATGATGTGAAACGTGAAAGTGTGTAACGTACTGAATTTGTGAGATGTGAAAGTTAGCAGTGACTGCCGTTGTGACAACTGAAAGTTTCTAGTGTATTGATGTTCAGAAACTTGAAAGTTTATAGCCTATTTACGTTGTGAGATGTGAAGTTTTGTAGTGTACTGATCTTGTTGAACGTGGAATCTGTAGTGTAACCACGTTATGACAATTGAACATTTTTTGTGTACTGATGTTGTGAGAAGTGAAGATTTGTAGTGTACTGATGTTGTGAGACTTGAGTGTCTAAAGTGTACTGATGGTGTGAGACTTGATGGTCTGTATTATACTGTTGTCAGATTTGAAGATTTGTTGTGCACTGATGTTGTGAGACTTGAATGTTTGTAGTGTAGTGAGGTTTTTAGAACTGAAGTTCTGTAGTGTATTGATGTTGTGAAACTTGAAAGTCTGTAGTGACTGCAGTGTACTGATGTTCTTAGACGTAGAGCTTTGTTGTTTACTGATGTTTATTGAAAGTTTTTGGTGTATTGATGTTGTGAGTTTGGAGTTCTATAGTGTACTTACGTTGTGACAATTGAAAGTTTCTAGTATACTTATATTGTAAGACGTGAAGTTCTCTAGTGTACTGATGCTGTGAGAAGTGAAGGTCTGTAGTGTACTGATATTGTGTGACTTGAGTGTCTAAAGTGTACTGCTGTTGTCAGACTTGAAGATCTGTTGTGTACTGATGTTGTGAGAATTGAAAATTTGTAGTGTACTGATGATGTGAGACTTGAAAGTCTGTAGTGTACTGATAATGTGACAAGTGACGGCTTTTTGTGTACTGATGCTAAGAGAGTTGAAAGTTTGTAGTGCACTCTTGTTATGAGACTTGAAGGTTTGTAGTTTACTGATGTTGTGAGACGTGAAGTCTGTAGTAACTGCTGGTGTGAAACGTGAATATCTGTAGTGTACTGATATTCTGAGGTGTGGATATCTGTAGTGTACTGTTGTTGTGAGACGTGAAGGTTTGTACTCTACTGATGATGTCAGATTTAAAAGATTGTAGCGCTCTGATGTGAGACGTAAAGGTTTGTAGTGTACTGATGTTGCGAGATGTGACGTTTTGTAGTGTACTGAAGTTTCTAGACTTTAAGGTATGTAGTGTACTGATATTGTGGAACGTGACGGTCTGTAGTGTACTGATGTTATGATACTTGAATGTATATACTGCTGACGTAATCTTCTTCGTAATCTTCTTCGCTTCTACCATCAAGACGTCCCTGTGGTCCTACTGAATTTACGCCTGTGGTCCTCGTTAAGTCCCGTTGTCCTCCATGTGGTCCCCGTAGGGCTTGAGCCTGTATACTTAGTGGGTCTCAGAAGCGGGATTGCATCACACCGTGGTTTTCGTTGCACCAGTTTACTCTAGAGTTGGACTTTCTCACTGGAAAACCTTGACGTGTTTTGGATATCAGTATATCATCGCTGAGTGAGAGGTGGTAGTCCACCTAGGCCAGAGTGGAACTTTCTCACTTTAAAACCTCGACGTGTTTTGAGATACCCGTGAATCACCGCCAGGTGAGATGTGGTTGCCCATCCAGTCCAGCGTTGGACTTTGTCACAGGAAAACCTCTACGTGATTAAGATACGCATACATCCCCATCGGGTGAGAAGTGGTTGCCTATCTAGACTGCACTGGTCCGGTGTCTCCGACTTCAGCATTTTGTGGTCGTGGCCGCTACCCTTCCTAGTTGGATCAGGATGGAGCTTTGGTCCAGGAGGACAAATCCTCGCCTCTAGTGACTTCCACCTCTGGGTTGAGCCAGTTTAGGCATATTTCACCAGTGTAAGTGTATTTCGGACGTGACCGGCCTCTAGAGCAGAGGCACCGTGGTATGTATAGCTCTCGCAGCGATACTACTGGACACACCGATTGAACTTCACTGTATCCTTTCCTTTTCACATCGGCGCCGCACAGCAACCCTTACTTCTTTTCCGCAGTTTCTTCTTTGACTGGGAGGAACTTCACTCCATGTGCGGCATTCGAAGAGTCTCACCAGCAGTGTCTTAACCTCTGGGTTAAGCCGGTTCAGGAATTTCACCCGATATGAGTGTACTTAGGATGTGGCCGACCTTCAGATCAGAGGTGCCGTGATTTGACTATTTACTTCACTTTATCCTTTCTACCACCTTTTCCCCAGTGGTGACGAGCGGCAACCCCATTTGCACCTTTCTTCACTGGCCGGGAGGGGCACCGCTCCACACACGACAGCTGAAGAATCTCGACAGCAGCGGTAAATGAGCTACCAAACGTGCCTCTCATCTACCCTAAGTGTCTGGTTTTCAGGCGCCAGATATTCGCCTTCGCCCCTTCTCCTGTCAGTTCAAAACAGTTCTGCCACGAGAAGGCCAGGAGCAGAAATTGACAGCCAGAGGCTATTTGAGACGCACACCTTTGGAGTGGAGAGCGACTTCTCCACCCCACCTCCGGCAATAACAGTCCTTAGAACCGCTGACGTAGTTAGACATGACGATCTGTAGTGTACTGTTGCTGTGAGACTTGAAGGTCTGTAGTGTACTGATGTAAGGAGCCTTGAAATTTTATAGTGTACTGATTTTGTAAGCCTCGAAGGTTTGTAGTGTACTCTCGACATGATACATGAAGGTTTGTTGTGTTCTGATGTTGTGAGACGTGAAACCTTGTAGGGCACTGATGTTGTGACAATGAAAAGATTGTAGTGTACTGATGTTGTGAGACGTCATGTTTTGTAGTGTCCTGACGTTGTGACAATTGAAAGTTCCTACTATACTGATGCTGTGAGACGTGGATGTCTATGGTGTACTCTTATTGTGAGGCGTGAAGGTCTGTAGTGTATTGATGTTGTGGGACGTAGAGTTCTATAGTGTTCTGGTGTTGTGAGATTTGAAGGTCTGTAATGTAAAGATGTTATGAGACTTGATGGTCTGTAATGTACACATGTTGTGAGAACTGAATGTCTGTAGTGTACTGATGTTGTGAGACTTTAAGGTCTGTAGTGTACTGATGATGTGAGACTTTAAGGTTTGCAGTGTACTGATGTTGTGAGACTTGAAGGTCTGTAATGTGCTGAAGTTGTGAGAATTGAAAGTCTGCAGTGCATAGATGGTGTGAGACTTGAACCTCTGAACTGTACTGATGTTGTGAGACTTGAATGTCTGTAGTGTACTGATGTTGTTAAATTTTAAGGTCTCTGGTGTATTGCTGATGTTAGACGTGAAGGTTTGTAGTGGACTCATGTTGTGAGGCACGATGCTCTGCAGTATGCTGCCGTTGTGACAACTGAACGTTTGTAGTGTGCTGATGTTATGATACTTGAAAAGTTAAAGCGTAATGATATTGTGAGACGTGAAGATTTGTGATCTTCTGATGTTGTGAGACTTGAGGGTTTGTAATGCACTGATTTTGTGAGTCGTGTGGGTTTGTAATGTGCTGATGTTGTGAGATGTGGAGGTCTGCAGTGTATCGGAATTGTGACAATTAAAAGTTAGTTGTGTATTGATGTAGTGAGAGGTGAAGTTTTGTGGTGTACTGATATTGTGAGACTAAAAGTTTTGTAGTGCAGTGATGTTGTGAGACATGAAAGTTTGTAGTGTATTGATGTTCTGAGACGTGAAGCTTTGCTGTCTTCTGAAGTAGCCAGTTGTTGCTAAAAATAAAATATGCAGCTGCCCACATGTGGAAGTGTGGGCGGACCACTGACTAGACTTGGGCGGAGGGATGAGTGTGTGTGAGTGCTTGTGCCAGCTTGGTGTGATAGATTACACCCTGACCTAACAAAAGTTATTACATCTTTTCTCTCAGGTATAAAACTAGGAGTTTGTTTTAGAAACAAAGTATCTGACTCTTCTGTGGTTGATACTGATATTCCTCAAGTTTCCATTCTTGGTCCTCTTCTCTTTGCTATCTATATTAACGATTTACAACTACATTCTTCATGTGATATTTCTGGAGATGACCGTACCTTTTACAATAGTGACTATGACATCGATAACCTACATCAACTCTCCGAAGTGATATAATATGTTTGATTAAATGGGGTAATATAAATGCTATGTTGATAAACACCAACAAAATCAAATCCATACTCATCACTACAGGATATAAACTACAGAATGCAATAAAAACTACACTACAACTTTGTGCTGGGACTACGGCAACAGAAAACGTTCATGAGCATAAACCTTTAGGATTCACCAGTGATCAATATTTAACTTGGAATTCTCACGTACATAACCCAACAAACTTGATAGAATATAAAGTTTATCCATTTGCCAAAAGTAAACACTTTATCGACCAAGACATTCTCTCTCTCTCTCTCTCTCTCTCTCTCTCTCTCTCTCTGAACCTTAAGTGCCCAGGGCACATATGGCTTCCGCAAGGGTTTTCCACAAATGCCTGTCCTTTGCCTTTTTTCTGCTCTTGCCCAGGTGAGCCCTCTATTGCTCAACATCCTTTCTGTTGCTCTTCTCCATGTCTCTTTTGGTCTACCCTTACTTCTGTTCCCCTGTGGTGTCCACCTTAGTGCTATTTTTGGTAGTGAGTTGTCAGTCATTCGGAGCACATGTCCCAACCATCGCCAGCGTCTTTCCTCAATAATAAGACATATTACATATCACGTATACAAACAGGCTTCGATTACTTTTCCACATTCTTCTTCTATTCTGCTGCTTCTTCTTCTTCTTCTACTACATCTTCTTTTTCTTCTTCTTCTCCATTCGAGGTTGTTGGTGACTTCAGATCTTGATCCCTGTCTACACGGCAAAGCCCACAGTCCTCTCCAGATCTTGATTGGAGCCCCAAAGCTTTTGCCCCAAGCTTGTATCCTCTGGACATATCCATGCCTTATGTCTGCATGGTTTGGGAATTCTTGAAGGATATGTTCTGGAGTCTGGACACTCGTCTGTGTGATATATTTTAATTCGATGTATGTGGTTCAGTAGTCTGCAGTGACCTGTCCTTAGGCGGAAGAGGATGGTTTGCTGATGTTTTTGTAGTTGGTGTATTGGATTTGGTTCGTTGTTGCAGTTCAGTAGTTTAGGTGCTTTTTCACTTGCTGTTTCAATTTCATTCAATGTAATTTCATGTAGGTTGACATTCACTTGTGTGACTGATAAGTTGGTTTCAAGGTTTATCAGTTCTTTTCGGTGTGGTCGATTAAGTATTTCTTGGAAGTGTTCGGCCTATTTTTTGCTTTTGGTCTTTACTTGATGTTAATATGGTGTCAGTTTTGCTAAGGACTGGACTTTCTTCGTATGCAAATGTACCTGTTGGCCTCTTTTGTACAAGGTACAATTAAGTAATGAGACTGATTTTATTATGGCCAAGACACAATTGCCATCTATGAAGCGAAGCATGGAATCCAAAGAAGCAACCCTCATCTATGTTCTGTCAACTTTTCATCGCCGCCTGATAAGCAGACGACAAACAAACCGCCATTTTTATCTAGTCAGGGATGTATTGTCAGCATGGGGTAAAAAGCTAACATTAAATTCTGTTTAAAACTCGGAAAAAAGTGCCACTGAGATAGTTGAATTGATGCGAAAAGTTTATGGGGATAGTTATTTATCTCGAGCACATATATTCAGATGGCATTCACGATTCAAAAGTGTCGTGGAAACGATTACAAATGCAACCACACATGATCGCTCAATTTGTGTTCGTAATGAGGAACTCTTTGCAAAAGTCAGAGAATGGATACAAGAAGTCGTTATTTGACTGTGAGGATGATGGCAGATGAGTCTGGTGCTAACCGAGAAACCATTCGTAAAATTTTAGTGGAAGATTTGGGCAAGAAAAAAGCTGCTTGCCTGTTTGTACCACATTCGTTGTCTGATGATCTAAAACATCAGCGTGTTGAGTACGCAAAAGACGGCATCAAAACGTGTCGCATAAATAAACATTTCCTAAATTTGATTGTTGCGATAAAGAAGCTAAAATCAGACAGGGCACCAGGTGAAGATGAAGTGACTGCTGAAATGTTAAAAGCAGAAGAAACAGAAACACCAAAACAACTTTGCCGGATATTACAACAAATTTGGGATCTAGAAAAAGCCCCAGAGGAGTGGAAAACTGGGCTTATAGTAAAACTACCAAAGAAGGGTGACCTCAGAGATTGCGGGAACTGGAGAGGCATTACCCTACTGCCACTCACCTGTAAAGTATTTTGCAGAATAATCATCAACAGAATTGTACCAACACTTGAGGAAAAACTTCGGAAAGAGCAGGCAGGATTTAGGACAGGAAGATCATGCATAGACCACATATTTGTACTTAGACAAATATTAGAACAGACAAATGAGTGGCATAGAACAACATATGCACTATTCATAGATTTTGAGAAAGCCTTTGACAGTGTCAATAGAGATGCACTGTGGAAAATCCTAAGATGGCATGGCCTCCCCCATAAGATAGTAAATGTAATCAAAGCCCTGTATGAGGGTTTTCAGTGCAAAGTGATCTGTGGAGAACATACATCCAGCAGCTTTAGGGTACAAACAGGAGTGAAACAGGGATGTGTACTATCACCAACATTATTTGTCTTGGCAGTAAACTGGCTAATGAAGGAGGCAACATCAGACAAACGCAGAGGATTACAATGGACCCTTGACACAGTGCTGGAGGACCTTGACTTTGCGGACGACATTTGTCTACTATCAAACAGTCACAAAGATATGCAAGATAAAATAAACAAGCTAACTCAGAATGCAAACAACATAGGACTAAAGATCAACGTAGGAAAGACAAAGTTAATGAAGCAAAATGTGAACAACAGAAATGTACTCAGAGTAGATAACAAGTTAGTGGAGGAGGTCAATGAATTTGTATACCTTGGCAGCAGAGTAGTAGAAAATGGAGACAGCTTAGAGGACATCAACAGCAGACTTACTAGAGCAAACCAGGCTTTTGCAATGCTGCAGACTATATGGAAATAAAAAAACTAAGCATAAATATGAAAATCAGGATATTTAAGAGTAATGTTCTAAGTGTACTACTCTATGGAAGTGAATGCTGGAAAATCACCAAAACCATAGAAAACAAGTTGAATTCTTTCCAGACTAAATGTTTACGAAGAATTAGGAAAATATTTTGGCCAAACACCATAAGAAATGACGTCATGTTGGCAGAAATGCAGATGAATCCACTGTCAACAATTATTGAGGAAAGACGCTGGCGATGGTTGGGACATGGGCTCCGAATGACTGACAACTCACTACCAAAAACAGCACTGCGGTGGACACCACAGGGGAACAGATGTAAGGGTAGACCAAAAGAGACATGGAGAAGAACAACAGAAAGGATGTTGAGCAATAGAGGGCTCACCTGGGAAAGAGCAGAAAAAAAGGCGAAGGACAGGCATTTGTGGAAAACCCTTGCGGAAGCCCCATGTGCCCTGGGCACTTAAGGTTCAGAGAGAGAGAGAGAGAAATTTGATTGTTGCAGAGGATGAAATATGGATGTTCCGCTATGATCCCACAACTAAATGCCAAAATGCTCAGTGAAAGTGATCATCATCACCAAAAGCCAAAAAAAATTCGTCTTCAAAAGTCGAAAGGGAGGACAATGTTGGTGTGCTTCTACGACAACAAAAGTGTTATTCACAAAGAATTTATCCGGAGGGACAGACTCTCACTAGCAAAGTTAATTTAAGTATTTTGCTACGCCTATTGAAAGTATTCTCCTAGTCCGACCCGAGTATTCAACACATGGCAGTTCTTTCCTTCTTCATGATAATGCACCGCCTCACTGGGAGGTAGTTGTACAGGAATTTATGGCCCCAAAACAAGTGTGTGTTCTCAGTCATCCATCCTATTCCCCATATTTGTCTTCCTGCGATTATTTTCTATTCCCACAATTAAAGTTACCATTGAAAGATTGCTTCTTTTACGATACTGATGACATCGAAAGGGCCGTAACATCGAGTTTTTAAGGGCCATACCAACAGAAGAACTGCAGAGGTCGTTTCAGTGTTTGTTAGATCGTGCCATTCTCTGTATCAATGCACAAGGGGCTTACTTTGAATAGAATAAAAGTTATATCTTCAACTGTTGCTTATTTTATTTTTTATGTAATTAGTCTCATTACTTAATTGTCGGTCCTTGAAGTTATATTGAGTTATGTTAAATCTTGTTTTTGCTGCCTTCTCTGCTTCTTTCGCCATATTGTCCATGTATTCTCTTTTATCCCTTGTAGCTGAACTTTTTACTTTATTGTCTGGTTCTTTGTATGTCGCCTTTGCCAAAACTTTTCCAAGATCTGTCTTTACATTCAACATGTCTAATTTGTTTGCTCGTCTTTCATATATGTACTTCCATGTCTTATCTGATATCCATGCTTTTCTATTTGGTTTTTAGCAGTCAAGCACTTGCTTTTGCTGCTGTGATTATGGCTGTTCTGTAAGAATTCTATAATTCATCTATATTTGTCTCATAAACCTCACTGAGTGCTGCGAACTGTTTGGTAAGTTCAGATTGAAATCACTCTTATTATTATCTTCATATAGGCTATGAATGTTTATTTTCCTGAGTATTGATTTCTTGTGCTGGCTTTTGAGCTTTAGTCTTAGTTTTCCCTATACACAGATTGTGATCGCTGCTGACATCTGCACCCATATATGCACTTACATCTATCAGAGATGTTCTGAATTGCTTTTTAACACAAAAATGATCTGTTTGGTTTATGGTTCTATCATATGGAGATATCCATGTTGTTTTATGTATCTTTTTGTGTGGGAATATTGTTCCTCCAATGACCATGCCCTCTGTTAGACATATTTCAATTAATCTTTTTTTTGCATTCTGATTTATCGTATCAATTCCTTCTTTCCCCATTACTTTTTCGACGTCGATGTTATCTTTTCCTACCTTGGTGTTGACGTTTCCCATGACAATTAAGATGTTGTGTTTAGACACTTTGTTAGTGAGTTGTAGTTGGTGATAGAAATAGTCTTTTACTTCATCATCTGCATCGTTCACATAATAGCATTGTATGATTGTCATTCTTCCGTGACTTTGTATCCTGCTCTTATTATATGACTGTTCACATGTTCCCATTCTGTAAGTCTCTTTGCTGCTACATTTGACACAATTATACCTACCCTTCTTGATATTTCCCATCGCCTCTACCTAAATGTATGATTAACTTACGGTTTTCCGCCGATATTTTCCTTGCTTCTAGCCATCGCATTTCACTGATGCCCAGTACCTCTTCTTACATCTTGCATCATTCCTGTGCCGTTAAACGTCACCTACAACTCGCATAGTTGTTTGCCAAGTTTCAGTACCTCTTTAAAATTATTTAATTTAAAAACTGGTCACTAGAGAACAGCAAAATAAATCAATTTAAAAGGATTTTAGTACCCAAGGCGATGTCTATCCATTTCTTGGATTACCTGAGCAGTTTTTGATGGAGCCGCCATTGTTCTTACATTCCAGAATTCAATTTTTTTTTTTTACATATTTGGGGGCGATGATTGTATTCTTTCGACCATTGTCTGCGGTCGTCGGAGTTTGTATCCCTGATGCCCGGGTTGATTTTGTTGCAAGTTTACATAACAGTTGCTTTTCTCCTCATCTGGAATAGCCCCTAGATGAGTCTCAGGATAAGAATGTTAGCCTTTGCCCAAGCCCCGTTTTACGATATGTGACGAAGCAAAAGAATCATGGAAAAGTATGCAGGAAGAATGTTCAACAGCTCCCGCCATCTTCGACGTCACCCGGAAAGGAAACATGAATACATAAATTGATCAAACAGTCTGAGAATAGGAATTTAAACAAGTAAGCACTGGTGGTCTTCCGTCAACAAAAAAGAAAGGAGCAATGGTCCAATATTTAAATTATCAACTCAACAGCGAGAAAGAAACAAATAAACCGTCACTTTGGCAGTAAGAGCAGCGAAGATTTAGAAATATGCTTTTTAAAAGTCACATATTAACCTGTCTAATTTTGCTTTTTTCCCTTTTTCTTAATTTGAAGATGGTTTAAAGCCTTCTATAGCTTAGGTCTTCACCAAGTCTAAACCTGGACTGTAACTTAGGTCTTCATCAAGTCTAAATCTTGACTGTAACTTAGGTCTTCACAAAGTCTAAACCTGGACTATAACTTAAGAAGTCTTCACAAAGTCTAAACCTGGACTGTAACTTAGGTATTCACAAAGTCTAAACCTGGACTGTAACTTAGGTCTTCACAAAGTCTAAACCTGGACTGTAACTTAGGTATTCACAAAGTCTAAACCTGGACTGTAACTTAGGTATTCACAAAGTCTAAACCTGGACTGTAACTTAGGTCTTCACAAAGTCTAAACCTGGACTGTAACTTAGGTATTCACAAAGTCTAAACCTGGACTGTAACTTAGGTCTTCACCAAGTCTAAACCTGGACAGAAGCTGATGGCTTCGCCGAGTCTTAATTCGCCATCGTAGATTAGGGCATCATCAAGTCTAAATCCAGTATTAAGTATCATACATCTTGTTACGGTTAATCAGGTTTTGTGCACTGATATATGCAAATAAAGCAGTGTAACAGACGGGCATTTCTGTTGCTTTAATAGATAACGTGATTAGTGATAGATAGATAGATAGATAGATAGATAGATAGATAGATAGATAGATAGATAGATAGATAGATAGATAGATAGATAGATAGATAGATAGATAGATAGATAGATAGATAGATAGATAGATAGATAGATAGATAGATAGTGCATCCTTACAATATGACTTCTAATTTCAAGTTTTGAATACAATCACTTTTTTATAACCATTTGAAAGTATTTAATTTCATGTAATTTTCCATGAATATAATATTTTAATTTATTTGAGTTTTATGCTGTGCCCAATTTTCCATCTTACTTATCAAAGAGAATTTGTTTGATGTAGTATTCATCACCATCCTGTGCCGTCTCCTCTAGGAAGAATAATTTGCAATGGTTTTCCAACTTGCTATCCCTTGTTTTAACAGTGCACCAGGCCGAACTGAATCCAGTCCTTTAGAAAAAAGTGTCCATTGATTAATGTCGATGTCGTCCTCTTGCTCTTTTCCCTTCAAAGTTTTCCTCTTGGAAACAAGGTCATGACACAGCTTTGTTTGTTACTGTCGTCCAGTATGCCCTGGATATTTGCAGGAAACTATGAGTCGGTGTTCGTATCTCACAAATTTAGTACCTGGGAGAGTCTGAATCTAAGCCACATAATTTCTGTATCATAACCTCGTTCCTTTTCCCGGTGTCACGACCAAACAGGCATTGATGGCTTCGCTGTCACAGAGATTTGTATGGGGACACGAGATAACTAAGTTGATTAATGCGATGTTCTCCCGTGACCAGACAGACGCTCGTCCTACCAGAGTCCGTGATTCAAGTCCCAGGAAATTCTGTTGTCATTTTTCTCTGTGTGACATCTAAAAGTGTTTTGTTTATGATTTTCTTCCAGGTCTAAGCATCCAACACCGTGTTCTGTTACTTTACTGTAGGAAAGCCTCGTTCTTTCCTGTTTGTACACATTTGTAACTTACATTGTGCACCAGGAGAAAAATAAACACCTTTAAACAATAATACTATTATAGATAAGTAACGTGATAAATAATATATTCAAATTGATAACTAATTTATATACAGTCATTGTTCTTAATGAACAGATAGTTCACAAACATTTGTTAGTTGTTCCAGCCGAAGACTAGCAAAACAAAGCAAAATAAATGTTTAAAACGCATATAAGGCACTACTTACTTGTTTGTTACACGATATTTAAATATTACTAAATTCTTTTTCTGAACAATTGTTGACAGTTTTCCTAAGACAAGAAGTTTGCCGGGATTTTGTTGCACAAACGTTTGTAGTTGATTGTTTATGACAGTGGGAAGCTGGCTGTAGTCTGCGCATGCGCGGAAGTGTGTAAATCACGCGTCAGAGACTCGCAACACTAGGGCTGGGTCGTCGTTGAGGAAGCAGATAAGGACTGGCTGATAGTAGAAGAGGATTAGGAGTGAGTGAGTGAGTGAAAGTGAGATGGAGATAGTAAGATTGACAGCGTGAAACGAAAGGGATCAAGTAACAGAGATTGAAAGAGAGCTAGTAAGAATGACAGAGTAAATGAAAATGGTGTAAGTAAGAGATAGAGAGAGAGAAAGTGAGAGGAAGATAATGACAAGGGATATAGTAAGATTAACAGAGTAAACGAAAGGGAGTAAGTAAGAGAGAGAGAGAGGGGGGGAGACAGTAGGATTGACAGAGTAAACAAAATGGAGTAAGTAAGAGTGAGAGAAAGAGTGAAATAGATAGTAAGAATGACAGAATAAACGAAAGGGAGTAACTAAGAGTGAGAGAGAAAGAGAGATAGTAAGAAGATAGTAAGAAAGACAGAGTAAACGAAAGTGAGAAATTAAGGGAAAGAATGATAGAGAGAGTGAGATAATAAGAATGACAGAGTAAACGAAAGGGAGTAAGAAAGAGAGAGAGAAAGTGAGAGGGAGATAGTAAGATTGACAGAGTAAAGGAAAATGGATAAGTAAGGAAGAGAGAGAGAGAGAGAGAGAGAGAGAGAGAGAGAGAGAGAGATTAAGAATAACAGAGTAAACGAAACGGAGTAAGTAAGAGAGAGAAGGAGAATATTTTTCTTGCTTTTGTCTGTAACTCTTAGGACTTGAATCCAAACCATAAAATTACAAAAAACTTAGACACACGTCTAGTACCATTAGGTTAACATAGATAGTTCACCTAAGTCTGTTATCACTAAGTTAATATAGATAGTTCACCTAAGTCTGTTATCACTAAGTTAATATAGATAGTTCACCTAAGTCTGTCATTATTAAGTTAACACAAATAGCTCACCTAAGTATGCTACCATTAAGTTAACATAGATAGTTCACTTAAATCTGTCTTCATTAAGTTAATATAGATAATTCACCTAGGTCTGTCTAAAGTAGGATACTCGGGTATGATTCAATCTCCTGCTCTTCTATGTGTAGAATGTAAACTGTGATGTACTGCTATTCATTTATGTGTGTATTTCCACTACTGTCCACTGGAATAATGTTCTTTCTTACATTACTATTTCTACGTCGTTTTGCTTTTATTACTCACTTCACAGACTTACTTGCTCCCAGGTTCATTCTCTCTCAGTGGAAATAATAATACAAAAGCAGCAACTTTACAGTTGAAATGACTTTAATGATGCACGGGGTAACGATGAGTCGATGAGCGATATGATGAGAACGACAAAGGCATCAACAAAATCCATGGACACAAGACTGGACATCTCCACGATATATGTTCCCAGCAGACTACTGTCGCCATCAGAACAACCTAATACACTCTATTCTACATCTATTTCACTAAACAACATTTCTAACAGACTAATCTACGTCTATCTCAGACGATACACAAAACACAACTGTCCCTCAGTCATATGATTTCTCTCTCACCTGACCTTTTTCCTGTCATTCCCCATCCGTGACCATCGTGCAATGAGAGACAAATCAGATGGACTCTACTCACAAACAGCTGATTACTTTAGAAGATAACTCATTTTATACAAATATTTCAATTCTCAGATGAGTTATCTATCTTACATCCAAACATTCAGTATACTGCTATAGATATCTCCTACCCCCCTAAGCAGAGTTTTACTGAAGGGAAAACTCTCAAAAAGAGTTAATCAAATTAATCACTATCCAACACAACCTTAGTTCGACACACAAAGTCTACCAATCGGTTTTGAAACCGGACGGGGATAATGAACTCAACAGTTCAACCCATGTAGAATTTTGTTTTCTTCCAGTCCAGTAATATAACTCAGGCATGTGGAGTATTCTTCCAGTCCAGTAATATAACTCAGGCATGTGGAGTATTCTTCCAGTCCAGTAATATAACTCAGGCATGCGGAGTATTCTTCCAGTCCAATAATATAACTCAGGCATGCGGAGTTTTCTTCCAGTCCAGTAATATAACTTAGGCATGCGGAGTATTCTGACTTTCTCATCAAGGGCAACCGCCTGGGTATTAACAAAGCACACTGCGTACTCAACCATAGAAAGTTTCTCTCACCTGGCTACCATTTCTCTATCATTTATCCAATATCTCTTTCTAGACATTAGCTTTACCGCTGTCTTTGTACAATATTCAAATAACTACCTACTCTCATGGGCACATTCAACGCTATGAGTAGTAGAGTATAACATATGCAGTCTCCATAACAAACCATCCTATATCTGTCACATGTGTCTACTCGCAACATGAACAGAATAGGGTATATGCTTAAGGCTATCATAATAATCCAACCGATATCTGTCGCATGAGACTATCCGCAACATGGACATAACAAGAAAATGGGTAAAAGGCAATCCGCCTTACAATAAGTCCTCCCGAAGGACTATATGCCACGTACCAAATGTACGTGCCCAAAATGGAATAACCTAGGTATAATACAAGACCCCTGCGATAAACTTACCATAGCCGTGACCCCATGTAAGCTCTACATATGTTGGGCGAGGTAAACTTCAAGAGGAAGCACATATATATGTAGCAAACCTCCATCATACTCCAATCCGAGTTATGTAACATCTAATTCTATAACTACCAGTTAGTAAGCATTAAGCTCGTTCTAACGGTAATGATTTATATAACTGTCCTGTAAAGCACTGACTGGTGGGCTTTTCACTCCGAACAATATAACCACCAGAACAGGACATCTCTGGGAAAAGCAACTGCCTCATAGCAAAACATACACGTACCCATTTTACTTTTATGGAACACACGATACCTGGTCTCAGTGTTATAGTCTCATTTCAGTCAACATCGGGTCTCTTACCTTTAAGAAATTCTCAGAATAACAACTTTTCTAATCAATAACATCTATCACTAATTGTATGTCCAAAAACCAAAGAGTTTACTGCCACAAGAACACACATTAGTGACATACATCACAAACAGAATTATTCCTATATGAATGTCCAAAAAGTCACTGAAATCGATGATATTGAATCCAGCATACTGTTCATTATTGTCGATTCACAAAAGAGACAACTCTGCTATCTAGTAATTGTTTCCATAAGTGCTAGGAATGTCAATGCACTGAAAGATATCTGTCCTATGTAATCCCGTTCAGTTCAGATGAAAATAAACCGAGTTCGTAGTTGAAACTTAAACAAGCTTGCCAGGGTAACAAGCAAAATAGACAATCGACCTCCGCGGGACAGCTATCCAACACGAACAGACAACTGGGTGAGACTGAAACTTCACAGCAATAATCCAAGTTCCAAACAATTCCATTCATGCAAGGCAAACAACAAACAAGGACGGTAACCTTCAATCTGGAGAGCCAGGGAGTGTCTCCTTCTGCATGCAGGCAATTAGAGGACCCAAGCTTGGCCCTCTCAGGTAACAGCAAGTAGGCTCAGGCATACCTTGAGATACCGTCCTGCAACATATGACTATCCGACAGATACTGGTGGCACAATTCCCGTGGATACCGCCGTGGCTGTACCTGCGCGAGCAAACTTGGTGCCCGTATCTGGACAACTTGAAATCCTTTTCTTGTGACGAAAGTGAAATACAAGAAAATAAATCCACATAGCGAATGTGACCGGTTGTAGCAGAATTCCATATAGACTATTTCTGCACCATAACGATGTAGAATGCAGTGGATAAGATGTAGCTTGGTAATTAGTATTAGAACTGTAAAAACAGCAATCACGAAACGTTGAAGAATGCATAATCCAGTCATATAATGCAAAAAATCTGTAACGAAGTGCGCTAGGCACGTGCGCCACAATGTAGCCTTGACACAGCGCCGGTCACACTGTAGCCTTGACACAGCGCCGGTCACACTGTAGCCTTGACACAGCGCCGGTCACAAGGCAGGACTGTACAAGTTTTCAGTGAGGTATAGGGCTAATCATTGCCCCAATTAAAACAGTTGGCCATGAAACGCCTAGACTCTGCATTACGAAGGAGTAATGTAGAATATGTACAACAGCGTCTAAAGTCAGCACTAACGAAAGCAGTGTCGTCGCTGATGTTGTTGTTAATTTTGTTGTTGTTGTTGCTGTTGTTGTTGTTGTTGCTGCTGCTGCTGTTGTTGGCCGTGAAAGACAGTGCCAGTCGCGAGCACCAATTAAAGCATGATACTCTGGTGTGATTCAATCTTCTGCTCTTCCGTGTGTAGAATGTAAACTGTAGATGTATTGCCATTCATTTCTGTGTATATTTCCACTACTGTCCACTGGAATAACGTTCTTTCTTACATTACTATTCTACGTCGTTTTGCGTCTGTTTTATTATTCACTTCACAGACTTACTTGCTCCCAAGTTCATTCTCTCTCAGTGGAAATAGTAATACAGAAGCAGAAACTTTACAGTTGAAATGACTTTAATGATTCACGGGGTAACGATGAGTCGATGAGCGATATGGCGGGAACGACAAAGGCATCAACAAAATTCATGGACACAAGACTGGTCATCTCCACGATATATGTTCCAGCAGAATACTGTCGCCATCAGAACAACCTAATACACTCTATTCTACATCTATTTCACTAAACAACATTTCTAACAGACTAATCTACGTCTATCTCAGACAATACACAAAATACAACTGTCACTCAATCACATGATTTCTCTCTCATCTGACCTTTTTCCTGTTATTCTTCATCCGTGACCTTAGTGCAGTCCGAGACAAATCAGATGGACTCTACTCACAAACAGCTGATTACTTTAGAAGATAACTCATTTTATACAAATATTCAATTCTCAGATGAGTTATCTATCTTACATCCAAACATTCAATATACTGCTATATGTCATCATTAAGTTAACATAGATAGTTTAGTTAAGTATATCATCATTAAATTAACATTGATAGTTCACCTAAGTCTGTTATCATTAAGTAACATAGGTAATTAATCTAAGTCCGTTATAGTTAAGGTAACATAGATAATTCTTATAAGTATGTTATCATTAAGTTAACATAGATAGTTCATCTAAGTCTGTCATCATTAGGTTAACATATATAGTTCACCTGTTATCATTAAGTTAACATAGATAGTTCGCTTAAGTGCATTATCATTAAGTTAACATAGATAGTTTGCCTAAGTTTATTTTTTAATTAACCTCGCAATTTGAATATGTTATGTCTATTCTCTTTTCTTTTGTCCTTGCCAATTGCTGATTTACAGTTTTCCGAGACTGATAAAAATATCTATCTATCTATCTATCTATCTATCTATCTATCTATCTATCTATCTATCTATCTATCTATCTGTCTGTCTGTCTGTCTATCTATCTATCTATCTATCTATCTATCTATCTATCTATCTATCTATCTATCTATCTATCTGAACATGAGGTAATAAATCACATGGGGCTTCCGCTAGGGTTGTCCAGAAACGCCTGTTATTTGCCTTTTTTTTCTGCTCTTGTCCAGGTGGGCCATCTATTGCTCAACATCCTCTCTGTTGTTTTTCTCCATATCTCCTTTGGTTTACCTTCACTTCTGTTCCCCTGTGGTGTCCATCTTAGTGCTATTTTTTAGTAGTGAGTCGTTAGTCATCCGGAGCACATGTCCCAACCATCGTCAGCGTCTTTCCTCAATAACTGTTGTCAGTAGATTCAAAAAATTCTAAAATCTTTTTTATTAGCTACGAACAATAGAACACGTTTCCACTCCTATTTTCTATTCATTCATTCTCTACTGTGGCGGCAGGCGCTGGGGATAATGTTTCTAAATTTTGAGGGGTTTTTTATGTTTCTAATCATCAACTTTGCCCCTATCTCCCCCTTCCCCCCCCCCCCACGAATTTGGACAGCCTGTTTAGATATTGTTCTCATTGTCTCACACTCTTTGTTTTCCTTGAGTTTATCAGTTGTATGTCGGGTCTCTTAAATTCTGTCTCCTATGATTTTACCTAGTTTTTGTTTGTTGTTTGTCTGCAACACTGACCTAGTTCCGGAGAAGATAACACTGCCGGTGGTGGCTAATAGATGGAGCTGTAGTATATCAGAGGCCCTTTAGTATATCAGAGGCCCTTTAGTATATCAGAGGCCCTTTAGTATATCAGAGGCCCTTTAGTATATCAGAGGCCCTTTAGTATATCAGAGGCCCTTTAGTATATCAGAGGCCCTTTAGTATATCAGAGGCCCTGTAGTATATCAGAGGCCCTTTAGTATATCAGAGGCCCTTTAGTATATCAGAGGCCCTCTAGTATATCAGAGGCCCTCTAGTATATCAGATGCCCTGTGATGCCTTTTGATCTCAGATTGACCCTACCTGACGGCGCCACATGTTACTGTGTTGGGTTAGATAGCAAGACATGCTAAAGACAACAGAGGGTCTTTGCCTGTAACTACCAGACTTTGACCTAACATTCAGCCTTGTCTGTCCCCAACATTGTTACACAACTTCTCCGAGATCGTCTTCATTTTTGTCTTTGAAACGATGAACAAGCGTGTCTAAAAACACTTCTATACAGAATAATACACATAACATAAACAATTAATTGTTTATTCTGAAAAGTTCATATTAAAAATATAGAAACTGAACAAACTGGAAAAAAGATTTGCTGTAGGTTTAGCCTGGAGAGAAGAGGAATAAAAATAGGAAATGGCCGAGACTGGAACCTAAGACTCCAGGATGAGAGGCAAACACTTGGAGGTGTGAGTACAGAGTTAAAGTTGACAGTGAGATATACTCTGGTGGCGTGGCTAGACACTTGCTCGTCTTACTGGAAGTCAGTGGTTCGAATATACTCGTAGGTGACTCTCATACAAGTTTTCTTTCTCTAACATCAGAAGGGCTTTGTTTACTTTCTGATTATTCAACATAGCGTTCTATTGTTTATCTGAAAACATAGAAGAAATATTTTCTTTATGTTGACATCCTATGACCCTGTCAAAGTTCTGTATTCATGGAACTGACTCACACGTGATATCCTGTTTTCTCTGACTTTCATATTATCAGTGTAATCCTGTATTCCTCGCTGTTCGGAATTCTGAAGCAGTTGTATGTAAATCGAAACAACAGCCACATAGATAATCCCAGACATGTACTGAAGGGGAGTTTACTCTTTCAATTTGGTTTAGCAGGTACGTATGTATGTGTTATCTCCCTTATAATGCAATCTATTTAACGTACTAAAAAGGTGAGGGTAAGGGGGTGGGGGTGTCTGTTAGTACCGACAGTCCGTTAAATCGGGTGTAACTTGGGGGTGGGGGGTGAAAGGGGAACATATTCGTAATTTAAGGAAGTCACAAGTGGTTAGAGCACTCGTCTAGCAACCAAATGGTCGAGGGTTCGAATCCCCAGCTGAGCGGGATTTTTTTTTCCGACCAATACGGCCCTGAGGTCGACCCAGCCTCGTAAAATGGGTACCAGAGAAAATCTGGGAAGTAAAGGCAGCGAGGAAAGGAACTGGTCACCCTACCTCATACGCTGATGACCCAGCATAATGAGGTCTCTAACGCTTCACCCCCTACGGCATTTGAAATGCTATGGGACTATCTTTACTTTTTACTTTTTACAAGCTAGAAATGACAGAAACAACCTGTATACAACCTGACCCCAGGTTAGCTTCAGACAGACTTAGATCAAAACATAACGTGTTTATCCCAGTCTAACCATAGCTTGTGTGATACGGAATGTAAAGTGAGTTATCATTTTGTATGTTATTTGTACGTATATGTATGTTATCTGGAGAAGACAGTCTTGGAAGGGTAAATAATGGGAAAAGAAAGAGGCTGTTATCTTTTCGTGTATGCTTGTTATCTCTGTGAGGACTGTTATCTTTTTGTGTATGCTTGTTACCTCTGTGAGGAATGTTATATTTTTGTGTATACTTGTTACATCTGTGAGGAATGTTATATTTTTGTGTATGCTTGTTACCTCTGTGAGGACTGTTATATTTGTGTGTATGCTTGTTATCTCTGTGAGGAATGTTATATTTTTGTGTATGCTTGTTACCTCTGTGAGGACTGTTATATTTGTGTGTATGCTTGTTATCTCTGTGAGGACTGTTATCTTTTTTGTGTATGCTTGTTACCTCTGTGAGGAATGTTATCTTTTTTGTGTATGCTTGTTATCTCTGTGAGGACTGTTATCTTTTTTGTGTATGCTTGTTACCTCTGTGAGGACTGTTATCTTTTTGTGTATGCTTGTTATCTCTGTGAGGACTGTTATCTTTTTGTGTATGCTTGTTATCTCTGTGAGGACTGTTATTTTTTGTGTATGCTTGTTATCTCTGTGAGGACTGTTATCTTTTTGTGTATGCTTGTTACCTCTGTGAGGACTGTTATCTTTTTGTGTATGCTTGTTATCTCTGTGAGGACTGTTATCTTTTTTGTGTATGCTTGTTATCTCTGTGAGGACTGTTATCTTTTTTGTGTATGCTTGTTATCTCTGTGAGGACTGTTATCTTTTTTGTGTATGCTTGTTATCTCTGTGAGGACTGTTATCTTTTCTGTGTATGCTTGTTATCTCTGTGAGGACTGTTATCTTTTTTGTGTATGCTTGTTATCTCTGTGAGGAATGTTATCTTTTCACAGTGACTGTGCTTCTCCATAATTTGGAGTAGTTCAATTTTTTCATGAGAGGTGAGAAGGATGTCTTTATAGTGTTGTTGTAGTTGTGTTGTCAGATGGTTGAAGCTGGTTCTTTTCAGTCTGTTTTTGTGGACCCTGAATTCTTTTGTTCACAGGGTGGGTTGTCAGACGTATTAACTTTTGTTTGTGGATCATTAGTTTTTCTTTGCGCCTGATCTCAAGAGTTTGAATTTGTGTGCATTTCTCCATCTCCGTGATGGGAGTGCTCTTCATTCCTCCTGTGATGGGAGTGCTCTTCATTCCTCCTGTGATGGGAGTGCTCTTCATTCCTCCTGTGATGGAAGTGCTCTTCATTCCTCCTGTGATGGGAGTGCTCTTCATTCCTCATGTGATGGGAGTGCTCTTCATTCCTCATGTGATGAGAGTGCTCTTCATTCCTCATGTGATGGGAGTGCTCTTCATTCCTCCTGTGATGGGAGTGCTCTTTATTCCTCCTGTGATGGGAGTGCTCTTCATTCCTCCTGTGATGGGAGTGCTCTTCATTCCTCATGTGATGGGAGTGCTCTTCATTCCTCCTGTGATGGGAGTGCTCTTCATTCCTCATGTGATGGGAGTGCTCTTCATTCCTCATGTGATGGGAGTGCTCTTCTTTCCTCCTTTGATCAGCCGCAAGCCAATGTTTTGCACTTTTGTTAGGCGAGCGGTGTTTGTGTTGGAGGCTGTTGCCCAGGCTGTCACGCCATATTCTAGTGTTAGTCTTATAGTGCCAACATACGCTGTTTTTAGTATGTTGGTGTTGGCTCCCCAGGTTATACCCGCCAGCTTTATGACCACAGCTTTTTAATTGCTTTGTTTTCTGTGTCCAACAGGTGTGGCTTCCAGGTTAGCCTCTTGTCTAGTTTTCTGTGTCCAGCAGGTGTGGCTTCCTGGTTACCTTCTTGTCCAGTTTTCTGTGTCCAGCAGGTGTGGCTTCCTGGTTACCTTCTTGTCCAGTTTTCTGTGTTCAGCAGGTATGGCTTCCTGGTTAGCTTCTTGTCCAGTTTTCTGTGTCCAGCAGGTGTGGCTTCCAGGTTAGCCTCTTGTCTAGTTTTCTGTGTCCAGCAGGTGTGGCTTCATGGTTAGCCTCTTGTCCAGTTTTCTGTGTCCAGCAGGTGTGGCTTCATGGTTAGCCTCTTGTCCAGTTTTCTGTGTCCAGCAGGTGTGGCTTCCAGGTTAGCCTCTTGTCCAGTTTTCTGTGTCCAGCAGGTGTGGCTTCCAGGTTAGCCTCTTGTCCAGTTTCACTCCGAGGTATGTCGGCTGTTCTGTCTGTGTAAGCTCTCTTCCTTGTATTTCTAGTTTAAAGTTGTCTGTCTTTTTGGACAATGAGAAGCAGGTGGCTGTGGACTTTGTGGGGTTTATCATCACTACCCATTTTGTGGCACAGTCTCCTATGGTATTTAGTGATTCCTGCATCTGTGGGTTGCTGTTGATGTTTTTTGTCCGCAGATTTCCACACAGTAAAATCATCTGCGTGCAAGGCGTGTGATATGCTGTTGGGCAGTTTGTCTGTGATGTCATTTATGTATATCAGGAACAGACTGGGAGAAATAACTCCTTCCTGAGGAATGCCTTGTCTTAGGGTGACTCTGTGACTTAGTTTTCCATTCATCTTGACCCTGGCTGCTCTGTATCTCAAGAAATCTTGAATTCACCAAAACACTGTTCCTTCAACCTTGTCGTTGAGCAGTTTCAGGAAGAGACTTTTTTTTACATACTGCTGAAATGGACCCCTATAAATGAGAGATTATTATATGCATGCTTCAACTCAAGATTCACGAAGCTGTCTATTATAGTTTGTTATGCACCAACAGAAACAACTCAAGAAGAATTAAAAGACGATTTTTACAACTTCCTCCAAGCCACAGTAGAAACAATACCCATTCATGACATGCTATTCATCTTGGGCGACATCAATGCAAACGTAGGTGAGGGAAATGAAGATAGAAGAAGAATCATGAGAAGAGAAGGAACCGGAGAAATAAACGAAAATGGAGAAAGACTGTGCAGTTTCTGTGAAGAAAACATGATGACCATCGGAGGGACAATTTTCCAACATAAAAACATCCATAAAGTGACTTGGAGGTCCCCATATAAAATCACAGAAAACCAAATCGATCACATAATAATACTCAACAAGTGGTAACGGTCACTACAAGATGTGCGAGCAAGGAAAGGAGCAGATGTAGGAAGTGATCACAACCTTTTGGTAGCAAAAATAAAACTAAAATTAAGGAAAGCCAAAATCGGAGAACACAGAAAGAGACGTTTTGATACAAGAAAACTGAAAGACAAGCAAACAAGGAATGAATTCTTAATAGTACTTAAGAACCGCTTCAGTGTCCTACAAGACGAAGTAGAAATGTCTATACTAGAGTTCAATAAAACGCTACAGGAAACAGCAAAAGAGGTCTGGGGTGATGGAAAAAGAGAAAAGAGGAATGGATAAGCAAGACCACATGGGAAAAGATAGAGCAAAGAAAAGAAATCAAGAAAAAATTACTGAACACCAAATCACAACGGCTTAAAGAACAAGTTTTAAGTAATTGAGCACAAAAAGACAAAGAAGTGAAGGAATCATGCCGTCAAGATAAACTTCAATATTATGATAACTTAGCACAAGCAGCAGAGAAAGCAGCATAGTCAAATTGCGTGAAAAACATATACAGAATCACAAAGCAGATGACAGTTACATTCAGCACAAGATGTGAGAGTACAATAAGGACACATAAGGGACAACTGGTCAGTGGAGAAAGAGAAAAAATTGAAAGATGGAGGGAACACTTTAACACCCTACTAAACGGAACACAAGCAGCACAAACAATAGACATACCTGAAGCAAAAACGGAACTAAACATCAATACAGGACCAATAACAATAAGTGAAGTAAAGGAGGCGATAAAGAAGCTAAAATTAGACAAGGCACCAGGTGACGGTGAAGTGACTATTGAGATGTTGAAAGCAGAAGAAACAAAAACACCAAAACAACTCTGCCGGATACTACAACAATTTTGAGATCTAGAAAAAGCTCCAGAGGAGTGGAAAAACTGGGCTTATAGTAAAACTACCAAAGAAGAGTGACCTCAGAGATTGCGGGAACTGGAGAGGTATTACCCTGCTGCCACTCACTAGTAAAGTATTTTGAGAATAATCATCAACAGAATTGTACCAACACTTGAGGGAAAACTTTGGAAAGAACAGGCAGGATTTAGAAAAGGAATATCATGCATAGACCACATATTTGTACTTAGACAAATATTAGAACAGGCAAATGAGTGGCATAGCACAACATATGCATTGTTTATAGATTTTGAGAAAGCCTTCGATAGTGCCAACAGAGATGCACTGTGGAAAATCCTAAGATGGCATGGCCTCCCCCATAAGATAGTGAATGTAATCAAAGCTCTATGTGAGGGTTTTCAGTGCAAGGTGATCTGTGGAGAACAGCTTTAAGGTACAAACAGGAGTGAAGCAGGGATGTGTATTATCACCAAGATTATTTATCTTGGCAGTAGACTGATTGATGAAGGAGGCAACATCAGACAAACGCAGAGGATTACAATGGACCCTTGACACAGTGCTCGAAGACCTTGACTTTGCGGACAACATTTGTATACTATCAAGCAGCCACAAAGATGTGCAAGATAAAATAAACAAGCTAACTTGTACAAATAACACAGGACTAACGATCAACGTAGGAAAGACTAAGTTAATTAAAGAAGATGTGAACAACAGAAATGTACTCCGAGTAGATAGCAAGTTAGTACAGGAGATCAATGAATTTGTATATCTTGGAAGTAGAGTAGTAGAACGTGAAGACAGCACAGAGGACATCAACAGCAGACTTACTAGAGCAAACCAGGCTTTTGCAATGCTGCAGACTATATGGAAATTAAAAATAAAACTAAGCATGAAAACAAAATTTAAGAGTAATGATCTAAGTGTACTACTCTATGGAAGTGAATGCTGGAAAATCACCAAAACCATAGAAAACAAGTTTAATTCTTTCAAGACCAAATGTTTACGAAGAATTCATTCATTCATTCATTTGCATGTCCCTTGCGGAAGTTTGTCTCCCAAACAGCACTCCTGTAGGCCTCTCGGTTGTGAGCAAGATGGCCTGCTGCTGCGGCGTCCATTTGCAGATCTTCAACGATGTCTTGCATCCATCTTCGTTTTGGTCTTCCTCTTTTTCTTTTTCCCATTATGTATCCTTCCAATATGGTCTTATCAAAATGTATTCTTTCAGAAGACGGCAATTAATGTAAGAGTGAAAGAGGTACTCCCATTTATGCTTCATGTAAAGTGATAATTTTTCACTCTTTGCATTTATAAAGGAGCGCTCCCTTATGTTTCTTGTTCTTTGCTTTATTATCCTTGTATTCTCTCCCCCCAACCCTTATGTTTCTTGTTCTTTGCTTTATTATCCTTGTGTTCTCTCCCCACACCCCTTATGTTTCTTGTTCTTTGCTTTATTATCCTTGTATTCTCTCCCCCCACCCCTTATGTTTCTTGTTCTTTGCTTATTATCCTTGTATTCTCTCCCCCCACCCCTTATGTTTCTTGTTCTTTGCTTTATTATCCTTGTATTCTCTCCCCCCACCTCTTATGTTTCTTGTTCTTTGCTTTATTATCCTTGTATTCTCTCCCCCCACCCCTTATGTTTCTTGTTCTTTGCTTTATTATCCTTGTATCTCTCCCCCCACCCCTTATGTTTCTTGTTCTTTGCTTTATTATCCTTGTATTCTTTCCCCCACCCCTTATGTTTCTTGTTCTTTGCTTTATTATCCTTGTATTCTCTCCCCCACCCCTTATGTTTCTTGTTCTTTGCTTTATTATCCTTGTATTCTCTCCCCCACCCCTTATGTTTCTTGTTCTTTGCTTTATTATCCTTGTATTCTCTCCCCCACCCCTTATGTTTCTTGTTCTTTGCTTTATTATATTTGTATTCTCTCCCCCACCCCTTATGTTTCTTGTTCTTTGCTTTATTATCCTTGTATTCTCTCCCCCACCCCTTATGTTTCTTGTTCTTTGCTTTATTATCCTTGCATTCTCTCCCCTCCCCCTTCCTTCCCTGACTGTAGAGATCAGCAGATTCAGCTGTCATAATCTGTTTACTGATGTGACCGACAGAAGATCTTTTGATTTTGCCTGGCACAACAAGTTAACCATCACTTTTGCTGAGTGGTTACAGTGCATTTGATACTGGTTAAAACGGACTCACTCTCCTCATCTGATTAACCAGGTTGCCACTTATCTCACTGCCTGCGAGCTTTATAGAAGAGCAAGTATGAAATACAACTGCAGTATGAGTTAAGAGTAATTCTCCACAAATTCGCTGTACTGAGGCAATTAGTAGAGTAGAACAAGCTGTCTTCTTAAACCTGGACCATTCATTCATTTGCATATCCCTTGCGGAACTCTGCCTCCATAACAGCACTCCTGTAAGCCTCTCGGTTCTAAGCAAGATAGCCTGCTGCTGATGCATCCATATGTAGATCATCAAACATGTCTTGCAGCCATCTTCGCCTTGGTCTTCCTCTCTTTCTTTTTCCAATTATGTACCATTCCAAGACGGTCTTCTCTAGATTATCATGATGGTTAATGTGTCCAAATTATTTAAGTTTTCTCTCTTTAATCCTCTTTACTAGCCAGCCTTCTTCAATATTAAGTTCTTGTAGTATGGATATATTTGTTCTTTTTTGTGTCCATGGTATTTGAAGAACTCTTCTGTAGTATTTACATTCAAAATTAATTATGTGTTTCTCAGCTGTTTTGTTAAGTGTCCAGGTCTCACAGGCATATAATGCTATAGGAAAGATGCATGCCCTTAAAAATCTTATTTTTATAGTTCTGTCTGTTCCTCTCCATAGATTATTTAGTTGTTTTACTTTCTAAACAGCGATAGATGTCCTCCTTTGAATTTCCTTCATTGTATCTCCATTATTAGTTAGCAGTGATCCAAGATATTCAAAATTCTCCACTTCTTCCAATTTTTTCTCATTGATACATATATCAACTGCCTTGTTTGTTTTGTCTGTTGTCATCAATTTAGTTTTCTTCGCTTTAAGATAAAGGTTTTGCTCTTCGCTGTTCTTACGGACCATACATATCTATATAAGTGTACTAGAACCAGTTTTACAGCAAATATTATCTCAGTTATGCTTAATATGTCTAATTCATATTACAGCATTTTCATATCTTGTCCTTCAGCCAGTTGGAAATATTCGTGACACCAGCACTCATTTCTGGTATTGGAGGATTAGGAGTTGGAATCGGACAATTGGCTGGCGGGGGAGGAATAGGCTGGGCGAGTTAGAGGCAGGTCTTGCTACCGGGAGGGGGGGGGGGGTCTAATTACTCTTTTTAGCCAATTGGACGGTGGTGTTAAAGAACAGAATGGAAACACTGGATTGGCTGCTTTGTTAATGATGTCAGCTTTGATCAACCAAAGAGTAAGACATTGCTTCATTTCTTTTTAAGTGAATAACTATCATAAAGAATATATTGACTGGACGGATGGATGGACGGATGGACGGACGGATGGATGGATGGATGGATGGATGGATGGATGGATGGATGGATGGATATGAATGATGCTATTCAATGTTTCTTTCAGAATCCGCAAAATCCACAAGCTGCCCCTGCGATGGTCA
Source organism: Achatina immaculata (assembly GCA_009760885.1). Classification (NCBI taxonomy): domain Eukaryota; kingdom Metazoa; phylum Mollusca; class Gastropoda; order Stylommatophora; family Achatinidae; genus Lissachatina; species Lissachatina immaculata. The sequence goes on from CM019712.1 coordinate 17,273,825, forward strand.
GAAATGCGCCCTATACCCAAAATTACCCTGCCCCTAATCAAGTCTTTCCCTCCCACAACCAAGTCTGTCCCTCCCACAACCAAGTCTGTCCCTCCCACAACCAAGTGACCATGGACTCCCTAATTCTCGATGCTGACCGAATCACAAACCAAAACTTGCAACAATCAGATGACAACTATGACACAGAATAGGGGGGATTCCAGAACTGACATTGCTTCAGCAATATTTGGTGGAAAGACATAAATTGTTGTACTATAGGTCGGTATACATTAATTAGCGAATACAGACAAATATTACTAAATATAGACAAATATTACCAGGTACATACATTAAAAACGTGTCTTTATAAAGAAAAAGAATGTGCTATTGACAAAAAAATCTGCCTCAAAGCATTTGCCTGCAGTAGGAGTGTGAAGTGTTAGTGCCTTCACATTTCAAGGCCACTACATCATTAGAGTTAGGGATGCCAGCAACTGTCTTCGCTGATTTTGTTTTCTTAAACAAATTCCAGGTAAACATTTTCCAGGCTGGGTTGATCCCAATGTCGCTTGGTCCGAAAAAATTCCACACGAGTCAAAATGGAACCAGGGTCCTTCTAATCAGCAGGGGAGCGCACTAACCACACCACCACCGCGACAAATGAAAGTCAATTATAAACTACACAGAATCAGTAACTGTCAAAGTTAATATTGTTTTATTGTTAGTATAGCCAGCTAAAAGTAATGGAAAACAACATTTGAAATGGCTTTTATAAAACTCTACAAAAATGGTGTAGTGGAAAGCTTTAGTTAAAAACAAATATTTTACCAAAAAGCGAAAGAAGTCATTGTGATCTACTCAGTATGCGGCACGGACTGAGGGGCACTTCAGTACATTAAATAATATATTCATACACCATTGTAGCCCCTTGTACATACTCCAATCTACGGTCACTCTATCTATAATTTGTCTGGTTTCTTCAGTGCTGCATTGGACTCCAGTGCTACTTATTTCACAATCAGGCCAAATGGGTAAACTAAAACCGCACGTGGTTGCTTTTCTCATCGCAATTTCTGATGTGAGTAACAATGGCTACTGTATTCCTTCTTTCTTTTCTCCTCATTGTTGACAGGAATCGGTAATTGCATTCTTCTGGTACTTCTAAATGTCAGGCGTTTTAAAGTTAATTAAATAGTAGGTCTTAAAGTGATGATGCACTCCGTCCTCCATCCATTTAATAATTTTCTCCGTAAACGCTGGATCTATGGAACTTTCTTGCAGGGCGACCTTCTTGAAAACAAATGTAAACTAATTAATTGTATGCTCTATTTACAGAACGCAGTTGATCATAATCTCTTAAGACAACCTGAAGTTCAAGGCCATGTCATGCCAGTCTGGAGTAGGGTTGGTGATAATGAAATGGGCAACAATGTCAAGAGCGTGGCCCAGGTTAGGGATTCTTCTCAAGTTCAAGGTCAGAATATTGATCCAGTTCAGGGAACGTTACATTATGACAGCGCTCAGCAGTTTCGAGATTCAGTGACAGATCAGAACCCTCAACATTTTCAAAGTGGAGTGGTAGGTCAGATCCCTCAACAGTTTCAAAGTGGAATGGAAGGTCAAATCCCTCAACAGTTTCAAAATGGACTGGTAAGTCAGATCCCTCAACAGTTTCAAAGTGGAGTGGTAGGTCAGATCCCTCAACAGTTTCAAAGTGGAATGGTAGTCAAACTCCTCAACAGTTTCAAAATGGACTGGTAAGTCAGATCCCTCAACAGTTTCAAATTGGAGTGGTAGGTCAAACTCCTAACAGTTTCAAAGTGGAGTGGTAGGTCAAACTCCTCAATAGTTTCAAAATGAACTGGTAAGTCAGATCCCTCAACAGTTTCAAATTGGAGTGGTAGTTCAACCTCCTCAACAGTTTCAAAGTTTAGTTGTAGGTCAAACCCTTTAACAGTTTCAAGATTCTGCGACAGAACAGAACCCGCAACATTTTCAAAGTGGAGTGGTAAATCCCTCAACAGTTTCAAAGTGAAATGGTAAGTCAGAACTCCCAACAGTTCCAAGTGGAATGGAAGGTCAAACCCCTCAACAGTTTCAAAGTGTAATTGTACTTCATACCCCTCAACAGTTTCACAGGGTAGTTGTAGGTCAGATCCCTCAACAGTTTCAAAGTGGAGTGGTAAGTCAAACCTCTCAACAATGTCACAGTGGATTTGTAGGTCAAAGCCCTCAAATTGCTGCCCATGGTCAAAATGCTCACCAGGTCCCAAATGATATAGAAAATCAGTATTCCCAGTTTCTTAACGTATTTGAAGTTCCGACAAGACATCAGCCTCCAGGCGCAGTTCAAGATCTGAATACTCAACAAGTACAAGACAGTCTGCAAGGTCAAAATCTTCATCAAGGCCAAAGTTCGTTACAAGGCCAAAATACATTATAAGGTCAAAATACACTGCATTGTCAGAACATTTATTAAGGTCAAAGCGCACTTCTAGATCAAGATGACTTACAAGGTCAAGATACTAGCACACAATCGATCCAGGACACACTGCTAGGTCTAAATGGACCACTGGATTTAAATTCAACTCTATTTAGGAGGCCATTTCCACGTCCAAAGGGGCTAAGAGGAAGACGTCTCGGATCAAGGCCGAATCTGTTGCGGTGTGGAATGTGTGTGTATAAGAGAGAGAGAGAGAGAGAGAGAGAAAGAGAGAAGGCTACAACAGCAATTTTGTGTCTGTTCCACTAACTGATGTCTGACCTGTAAAAACCTGGCATTATCGCTGAATATTCGAGAAGGTTAGTAACAGTGAGTACTTGAATAAGATGAAGAGATGGCCACATGTTGGTAGGACAGATCTGGAGTCTGTAGAACAAACCTCAGTCTGCTAAGACCCGGTACATAGCTGAAAAAATGATCACTTGCTTCTCTCTGCTGATTTGGTAGTGGGGCGTGGTTTTACTGGTGGCCTGGGCCCTGATTGGCCCATATTTTGTATGTTATTTTTATCACTGGCTTAGCCTCCTCCCATGTTCTACTTGTACCTGTCTGTGCTAATCTGCCACCTTCTTTTCCAAGGACGTCTGCTGCTTCGTACCCCGTTATATTCTAGTGATATGAAAGGCAATGTATATGCTTAAACAAACCAGTACAGCACCTTTGGCACTATACCTGTCTTGGCTGGGTCGGCTTTCATGAGCAAAGCATGTTCAACAGTGAGCCAGAAAGTAAGATGAACACTTGGGCATATAGTTCTCTGTTAGTTTGGCTGCTGGTATCTTCAGTTCTGTAGACGTCACATATTACAAGATTGGCCAGACCGCGGCCTGCAGGTAACATGCAGCTCTTTGATTTTTTTTTAGATGAGAAACAACGTAGGGCTGGCACAACAAAGTGATTTAGCGCTGGCACAACAAAGTGATTTAGCGCTGGCACAACAAAGTGATTTAGCGCTGGCACAACAAAGTGATTTAGCGCTGGCACAACAAAGTGATTTAGCGCTGGCACAACAAAGTGATTTAGCGCTAAGTTCTATGGTTAGTATTCTAGAAAAAGTAGAATTGTGACTGTAGAGACATGAAAGAGACACTTGGAACTCGAACCACAGACTCCAGTATGGCTACCAGACATTTATCTACCAGAACAGCTCACTATCCTCTTGGCCATTTAAGAAATGCGTTGTTTATTTTCTCTACCCACATCTCATTATATTAGGAACCTGTAGTAAACTTCAAATGGTCACCATGGAAACTTATGACCACGTAATCTCCCGTGACACGCAAATTCCAGTCATGTTTACACATTTTTGTCCTTGTATCTATTTATAGCATGGGAAAACACCTGCCAAATCCCAGCTCATATTTTGTGGCGGTGTCTTTTTCTTTTAACCCTCGAATTATTCCTACATTAGTGCACTTTAGATATGGTCTTCACCTGTCAAGAAAAAAAAATATGATCACAAAGTCCAGGAATTTGTAAACTTTCTTTTTTCTCCCCTGACTTTCCAGTTTTGACTTCACGATGTCTTCTATGTAAATCTTCCATCTGTTTGATCTGTGAGGCTTTTACCAACTACTCTGGTCAAGTCTTTGTTGTCAACTGGGTCTGCTTCAGTAAATGTTTTCTTTGTTTTTCCAGTCAAGTCTTTGTTGTCCACTGGGTCTGCTTCGGTAAATGTTTTCTTTGTTTCTCCGGTCAAGTCTTTGATGTCAATTGGGTCTGCTTCAGTAAATGTTTTCTTTGTTTCTCCAGTCAAGTCTTTGTTGTCAACTGGGTCTGCTTCAGTAAATGTTTTCTTTGTTTCTCCGGTCAATTGTTTGTTTACGTATTCTCTGTTAATATGTGTGTTTTCAAAGATTTTCTCTGTTAGTACGTATTTCCAAGGTCTTCTCCGTTAGTACATGTTTCCCAGGTCTTCTCTGTTAGTATGTGTGTTTCTCTTGTCTTCTCCGTTAGTACGCATTTCCCATGTCTTCTCTATTAGTTCGTGTGTTTCCCTTGTCTTCTCTTTTAGTAAGTGTTTCCCAGGTCTTCTCTGTTAGTACACGTTTCAAAGGTCTTCTCTGTTAGTACATGTTTCCCAGGTCTTCTCTGTTAGTAAGTGTTTACAAGGTCTTCTCTGTTTGTTTCCCAGGTCTTGTCTGTTACCACGTGTTTCCCAGGTCTTCTCTGTTAGTATGTGTTTCCCAGGTATTCTCTATTAGTACGTGTTTCCCAGGTCTTGTCTTTCTAGAAGTTATCCTTTTCTTCCTCCTACATTGAACAACGCAGCTATCTGAACCACTGTAGCTTTCACGTGAACATTCTCTAAGAAAGTTGTCCCAGCCACTTCTTTATCATTTTCTTTCTTCAGCAACATATCTGCTCCCACACTATATTTCCCGGCCGTACCTTTTTTCATCAAGTCTCCCGGAATCTTCACAGGTCAACTCACATGTGCTATAGAAACACATTTATGGAGATGAGACAGGTGTGGGTGGAAGAAATATAGGCCAGGATACGTGTGTGGGCGAGGCTGAGATTATGTTGGAGCACGTGTAAAGCACCTTTGACCTTCTGCACTTCATTGTTTATGGAAGTTCCTTTGTCTTGTTTCTTTAATTTATCGGCTACAGTGACATTTTAAAAAAAAAAAAACAAAATTGAGAATTAGCTTGTGACTGATGAGGGACATTATGCATCCAAGAGCTTAGTCATTTTCTGTGTTCTAGATCTTTTCTTGGTGACTGGTGGGAGACTTTGTATTCTATTTCTTAATTTTGGCGACTAAGTGAGAGGCTTACTGCATCCTAGTTCTTAGCTTAGAGAGTGATGAGAAGCTTATTGCATCTTAGTTCTTAGCTTAGAGAATGATTAGAGACTTACTGTATCCTAGTTCTTAGCTTGGTGAGTGATGAGAGACTTACTGCATCCTAGTTCTGTGGAAACTTTGTGTTGAATCTGAGAGTCTTGGTTCTTTTCTTCAGCTTGGCAAACCAAAACACGACACTGCACATAAACTATCATTTCCCACACAACTTCTGTCTTGTTTCTGTAGCCCCTTTGTCTTTTATACTGTGTCTCTCACTCTTCCAGTGTTTCTGTTTCTTCAGAGTTTGCTTCCGTAATATTTGTTAAAGACACTCACACTGTCATACAAATGTTGGGAAGACAGATTTAGCTACTTACATTTTTATCTTTGCTTATTGTGCATGCTCCACACTCAGCATGAAAACTGTTTTCTTTCTTCTGTTCCTAAAAGGTCCAGAAGAACAAGCCAAAATACTAGGATATGTTGATGACATCGACCTGGTGGGGGAAATTATGCAAGAAGTCATCAATACCTGCATATACCTCAGAGATATAGCACTAAAAGTGGGCTTGACCATTAACCACGTCAAGACAGAGTATAAGAAGACACCAAGAGACCAGAGGCAGAATAATCTAGATTATATAAATGTTGGAGAGATGATTATTAGGAAAGCAGAAACATACAAATATCTAGGCACAACCTTCAACAGAAGCAACATAGTAAACGAGGAAATTAAAAGCAGAGTACAGATAGGGAATAAAATATACATTGCCTTGCAACACCTGTTAAAATCCTAAATCCTGTCCCACAACACCAAAAATAACAACCTACAAAACTATAATAGGAACAGCCGTCATGTATGGATTAGGAACATGGAGTACAACAAAGAAAGATGAACAATAATTGCAGATTTTTGAGAACAAGATCCTAAGAAGTATATATGGGCCCATAAAGGAACCAACAGTGGAGAATGGATAGATTGAAAGAGCTGATTAACAGCTTATTTAAATCCAAATGAATTATAAACTTCTTTAAACTGAACAGAATACGCTGGCTGGGGCATGTAGAAATAATGGAAGAGAACAGACAAACGAAAATGATATATGCACAAGAGATGAGGGAAACAAGACCAAGGGGCAGACTAAGACAGATATGGAAAGAACATAGAAGAGGATATAAAAAAATTGCTGTCACCAACTGGAGAGAGAAGATTACGAATAGAGAGGAATGGAGGCGAACTTTATCTGCAGCAATGAGCCTTAATGGCTTGGAAAGCTGAAGAAGAAGAAGAAGAAGAAGAAGAAAAAGAAGAAGAAGAAAAAGAAGAAGAGGAAGATGAAGAAGAAGAAAGAAGAAGAAAGAAGAAGAAGAAGTTTCTGAAAGGTCCCTCAGTGTTGTACTTTCTTGTCCCTTTATTTCTAGTTGCTTACACAGTGTTGTTGTTTTTTCTTGCCCCTTTATGTCAAATTGCTTACACAATGTTTTTGTTCTTTCTTGTCTCTTTATGTCAAGTTGCTTACACAATGTTTTTGTTTTTTCTTGCCCCTTTATGTCAAGTTGCTTACACAATGTTTTTGTTCTTTCTTGTCTTTTTATGTCAAGTTGCTTACACAATGTTTTTGTTTTTTCTTGTCCCTTTATGTCAAGTTGCTTACGCAAGTTGTCATCTGATGCTGCTACAAATCCTCTGTCTTAGAATTTACTCTTGATATTTGTTTTAACAGCTTGACCTGGTCACTGTACTTCTCACTCTTGAGGGTGTGCTTCATCTATTTCACGCTTAATATGGGACTGTAAGCTCAATCATTACTGAGTCATTTACTGTTGACAGGGACTGTAAGCTCAATCATTGCTGAGTCCTTTACTGTTGAGTGGGACTGTAAGCTCAATCATTACTGAGTCCTTTACTGCTGAGTGGGACTGTAACCTCAATCATTACTGAGTCCTTTACTGTTGAGTGGGACTTAAGCTCAGTCATTACTGAGTCCTTTACTGCTGAGTGGGACTGTAACCTCAATCATTACAATTTTTTTTACTGCTGAGTGGGACTGTAACCTCAATCATTACTGGGTCTTTTACTGCTGAGTGGAACTGTAAGCTCAATCATTACTGAGTTCCTTACTTCTGAGTGGGACTGTAAACTCAGTCATTACTGAGTCTTTTACTGCTGAGTGGGACTGTAAGCTCAATCATTACTGAGTCCTTTACTGCTGAGTGGGACTGTAAGCTCAATCATTACTGATTCCTTTACTGCTGAGTGGAACTGTAAGCTCAATCATTACTGATTCCTTTACTGCTGAGTGGAACTGTAAGCTCAATCATTACTGATTCCTTTACTGCTGAGTGGGACTGTAAGCTCAATCATTACTGATTCCTTTACTGCTGAGTGCACTACAATGTCTAGTCACAATTCAACTTCTCTGATGACTACTGTGTGTTCTCTTCTGACTTGGAAGATAGCTATGACAGCTCAATCATTTGTGCTGTCTAGTAAAAATGATAAGGTAAATGTTCAGTTATTTTCCAGTTCATATGAAGTGTTTGAGAGATAGCTTATTTTCTTTCATGTTTTTTTAGCTATGTCCTTTCTGCTGTTCACAAAGGTTGCTAGTAGTTGGACTATCCTGTCGTGTCCCAATATTTAACCTCACTGAGCTAGTTAAACTTCACATGATAACAAATACTCGAATGTTTGCCTTTCATTTCAGAGTGTGCACTTTGGATCTTCTAATAAACCCCATTTCTTCAGATTTGCTCCTTTAGGTAGAAATTCATAGTCAGCTGTAATGATGAAGCTGAGCCTCAGGTGTGCCATGTTCCAGATATCATTCCATGTCAGTGATCTCTGCAGTATCTCAGTTTGTCCACAAGATATTATTCCATGTCAGTGATCTCTGCAGTATCTCACTTTGTCCACAAGATATTATTCAATATCAGTGGTCTCTGCACAGTCTCTTCCCTAGTTGTCCATAAGATATTATTCCATATCAGTGATCAATACAGTCTCTTCCCTAGTTGTCCATAAGGTATCATTTCCTATCAGTGATCTCTTTTCCAGTTACAGATCTTGTTGGCAAGAAGCATGAATGTTAAGTTCCTTGGTTGAGTTATGCCCTCTAATAAATGTCTGTACTTTTGATGGTAATATCTTGTATGTACTTTTGATGGCAGTATCTTGCCTGTACTTTTGATGGTAATATCTTGTCTGTACTTCTGATGGCAATATCTTGTCTGTACTTTTAATGGCAATATCTTGTCTGTACATTTGATGGCAATATCTTGTCTGTACTTTTAATGGCAATATCTTGTCTGTACTTTTGATGGCAATATCTTGTATGTAATTTTGATGGCAATATCTTGTCTGTACTTTTGATGGCAATATCTTGTCTGTGCTGAAGTTTTTACAGTTGCTCCCCGGGGTTCAAGTTGGAGTGTCATAATGGGGGAAGTGAAGCTTGTAAATTTTTAGGGTGTAATCAGTGTAAAGATCTAAAGTTTGAAACTCAGTGCAGATGTATATGGTTGTTGTAAGAGATGAGAGGAAGGATCATGGTTGGAAGAAGACTGAGATGATGAATACTGAATACCTTCATAGAAATGAAATTTGAAGCACAGAATAAGATGAACTGGACAGTACAGTTAGTGGTTGGCCAGACAGTAGATGTGTAATAAAAACAAAAATTCTAGCACTAAAGGGAAAAAAAAAAGAATCCCTTGGCTGAGTCATCAAGACAAGAAACTTTGCATACCATGGACACCCAGAAAGACAAAGGAAGAAGTATTACAGCAGGCAGAAGAATATCCTAAATTGGTGTCATACAGAGAAAAAAGACAAAGTTTCTCGGACACATCAGCAGACATGAAGTGCTTGACAAATTGGCCGTGACTGGGAAGATAAATGGCAAGATAGAGAGAGCAAGGAAGACATAAACACCAAGATGTCCTGACTGTGTGGTTTGGTGAGAAGACAGCTGAACTGATTTGAGACACAAAAGATCAAGCAAGATAATGACCTGATCTGTCATCAGGACAGTCCCGTCTCTCATTAATCACTTAAAGTGTGATTCATTTTTTTTTCTTTTTAAACTTAGATCAGTGAGTATATCTTTGTCAAGTCTAGCAGATGCATTTTCTACCATGATATATATATATATATATATATATATATATATATATATATACATATATATATATTGGACTGAAATGTGAGTAAATATAAAAGAATTGCATATAAAAGGCTTTATCCAGTTATTATTAGGAAGTTAGAATCAGAATTGCAAAAGCAGCATCGATCTTCAAGAATCTTGAGAACATATGGAATTCAAAAGTTATAAGAACAAAAATCAAGTTAAGACTATTCAATTCAAATACAACATCCACCCTCATTTATGCATGCGAAAGCTGGAAAACAACTAAAGAAATAGAAAAGAAATTAGACTATTTTGAAAACAAATGCCTAAGGAAATACTTGGCATCATGAGGAACGAATTCAAGAACACTGCAGAGATAGGACAGATGACTGAACAACAACCAGTCTCATGTGTGATCAGGAAAAGGAGATGGACATATGTTGGTCACTTGATGAGAAGAAATGATCAGAGAATCCCAAAACAAGCTATCAAGTGCAACACAACAGGCTGAAGAAAAAGAGGCAGACCGCGTGAAACTCTGAAGAGGACATTATTAAGAGAGGCCAAATTAACAGGCATAAAATCCCTTGATCAGGTCGAAAGACTTGCCGAAGACAGGAAAAATTGGCGAACTACTTTGCGAGGCCTATGTGACGTTTAACTGTACGGGAAGGATATAAGATATAAGAAGTTATTATTATCACAAGATGTGTGTGTGATAAAGATGTTAGCTATATAAAAGAATATAAGAACATTTGGAAGCAGAGTAGGACTGATGAAACAATCTAAAGCAAGAGAAAATGATAACACATGATTCTCAGTTCTAGCTTCACTTTCATTCATGACTTACAAATCACTAACATAACAAGAAATATAGTCTCATTAAAATCAAGACAGGATTTATCATGTGAAAAGCAACGTGTTTATTTTATACAGAAGCTAAACTGTGACAAATTATCCATGATGCACATCTGTTAACTTCTGCACAAACGTCGTTGCTTAATCTTCAGTCTTGTTGGCAATCTACTTCTCTGTGGATATCAAAGATAAAAGTAACAGAGGATTAGTTTCAGCACAAACTAGAAGTTATATTAGAAAATGAAAACTAGTCTGCATGAGAGATTATATCATCATCTTCTTCTTCTTTGTTTTCTTCTTCTACATTTCATGGTCTTTTAGAGGTCATGCTTTCTGATCCAAAGTTTTGTCTTCCAGTGTAGCTTCCTCTAACAAAAGCTGGTGGTAGCACTGCAGGATGTCCTCTCGAGTCTGGATACCTGTTTCACATGTGCAGTCAGGGGTGTGTTAGACAGACTGAGACAATACTAATGTTGTAAACTTCAGTGTCTTGTGCATATCTGGAGATAGTGTGAGAGAGTTGTAGGATCTGATTGTTAGATTATGTCAGTAGCTACCTATCACCTAGTCAGTAGATTATGTCAGATGTTTCAAAAAAATATATTTGTTAAGTTATATCAGATGCTACAGATCATCTAACGGTTAGATTATTTAAGTTGTTATAAATCATCTAGCGGTTAGATTATTTCAGCTGTTATAAATCATCTAGTTGTTAGATTATTTCATCTTCTTCTTCTTCTTCTTCTTCGTTCGCACTGTCTGTCTATATCTGCAGTCCTGTCTCTTGGATAAATTTCACTGTTTTTTGTAACTCATGTATGGAACCGTAGAGCTTATCTTCTTTAGTGGTTTCACTTGGCCAGTAATTATTTCTCAGTGTCTCGTAGTTGATGCAGTTCTGGAGGATATGTTCCACGGTTTGGGGCACCTGGGCACATGTACATAGATTAGTAGTACCAACCTTAAACTTTGTATACATATGACTTCGGAGTCGGCTGTGTCCTGTTCGGAGACGGAAGATGGTGACTTGTTCCTTTCTGTTTAGCATGTGATAGTCATCATGTGGTGGTGTTTGTGGCTTCCTGTAGGTTTTTATCATGCTTTTCTTCTGATTATAGGTGACTGGTATGTCTGGTTGCTCCATTTCAGTGCCCTCTTTGGCTAGATGGTCAGCTTTCTCATTGCCTGGTATCCCACAGTGGGAGGGAATCCATTGCAAAGTGACTCCATGTTGTAAGCCAATTTTTGACAAGGCATCCTTAAGGTCTGGTAGTTTGTTGCACTGAACAGCTTCCAGTACTGATCTTGCATCTGTGAGAATTACTACAGGACATGTATCAATTCTGGAGTCTGATAGTTTTTCAACTGCAGCAATAATTGCCCTAACTTCTGCATCAAAGTTGTTGCAGTATTTACCAGTGGGTATGGAAATCTTGTCAATGGTGTTGTTTGGATATTCAATATATGCTCCTGCCCCTCCATTCTTTATGGCATTATGTGCAGATCCATCTGTATACACACGTATCCAGGTGTCACATGGATATTTGTCATCTAGAACACTAAGTGTGGCTGTTGATCTTACAAGACTGCTTTGCATCTCACCATTCTGCACACCTTTCACTTCAGTCTGAATAGTTATTTGTGTATAATCTGCTTCTTTCCATGGTGTATGCTCTGGTACAGATGATAATGGAGTGACTACAGTTGGAAGGTCAGGTATCAGCTTACACATACGCTTGGCCTGATGAATGAAGCTGCTTCTTTTAAGCCGTCCTAATGCCAAGTTATTGAATCTTTCCTTCAGGGGATGGCTTACAGAGCTAAGGAATTTTTCTCCCATGGTCATGACCTTTGTGTCTCTACGTTCCTTTAGCGGTTGAACACCAACTATTTTCTGCATTTCTACTATTGGTGTGGACCTCATGGCACCTGTGATAATCCGTAGTGACTGATTTTGAACCTTGTCTAGATTATGCAGCGTAGTGTTTGATGCTGTGCACCAAGATGTTGAGCCATATTCTAAATGTGGTAGAATACTTTGCTGATATACATTCTTGAGGATTCTTTCACTAGCTCCCCATGTAGTCCCACTCAATTTTCTTAATATGGCTAGTTTTCTTCTGGCTTTTGCTTCTGCACTGTTGATGTGTTGCTTCCACGTCAGTTTTGAGTCAAGAGTCACTCCTAAGTAAGTGGGTTGGTTGTCCATCCTTAAGGGTATTTCATTTACAAAGATCTTACCTGCTTTCTGTTTAGATGAGAGGGTGAACAGAGTGGTGCTTGATTTCTCTGTGTTGATACTTACACACCATTTGTTTGTCCATGATGTCAAGATGTCTGCTGCTCTTTGGAGTCTCTGTGTAGCAACTGTCGCATATTCATCTGTACACCACATGACCAGATCATCTGCATACAGTGCAGCTTTGATTCCATAGGGAAGTTCCTTGACCAGGTCATTAATGAATACAAGGAATAGTGTAGGCGAAAGGACTCCTCCTTGTGGTACACCGTGTCGCAGAAGTACTTTCTGGCTTTTGTGTCCATCCATTACTACTCTAGCTCTTCTATTGTGTAAATAGGACTTTATCCAGTTGTACAGTCTTCCATTCACATTGCAGTTTCTTAGTTTCCACAACAGACCTTTTTTCCATACTTTATCAAAGGCTTTCTTCAGGTCTATCCACGCTGCTAGTACAAGGTTTTTCTCTTGGAATGCATCCTCAATCTCTTGAGAGAGATAGGTCACTTGATCTTCCATACTGTAGTACTGCCTAAATCCTGCTTATTGTGGAACGAGAAGGTTTTCACTTTCTAGGTGCCATTTTAGCCTCAGGTCAATGATGCGTTCCATCGTTTTGCATAGGCAGCTAGTGAGACTGATTGGCCTGTAGCTGGAGGCAGTATCACTGTTTTTCCCTGGTTTTAGCAGTGGTACCATGCTTGCTTCCTTCCAGATTTGAGGTAACTTACCTGTGCTCCAGCACATATTGAAAATATCCAACAACTTTCCCATTGCTGCCATTCCCAGGTTCTTGATCATTTCATTGGACACTCCATCTGGTCCTGGTTTTTTCCTTGGTTTCAGTTTACTAACTGCTAGGTCTAACTCACTGCATGTGATTGGTGCATCCATGACCTCCACTTTTCTGACTTGTTCCTCCTCTTTCTGTGGCTCGATGCGCACTGTACGCTCCTTCTCTGGATGGATATCAATGTTGCAGTCCTGTGCAAACATGCGAGCAAAGTGATCTGCTACCTGCTTACCTGATTATTTCATCTGTTTTAAATCATCTTGAAGAACATACTGAAAACCAGAAACCATTAATACTGAACTTCATAGACTTTAAAAAGGCATTTGATAGCATACAAAGAGATTCACTGTGGAGATTTTAAGTCTATATGGAATACCATCTAAAATTGTCAACATCATTAAGGACCGCTATAGTGGGTATGTTTCTGCAGCCAAAAAAGGGATGAGTGAATGGTTCCAGATTGAAACAGGTGTGAAACAAGGATGTATACTATCTATTTTGCTTTTTGGAATTGCAATAGACTTCATAATGAAAAATGCTGCAGAGGTAACACAGATATTGATTGGGTACATGGGATACAACTAGAAGATCTTGATTTTGCTGATGACATAACTCTTATCCATAACAACGACTTCTTCTGGAATTGGGGAAGGAAAGGCAGCCAGGCGTGATACTGACCATATCACCCTCTAGTGTGCTGACAGGTCAAGGAAAATATGGGCACTAACACCATATCCCTATGTGCCTCTAAGGCATGACAGGGTTACCTTTACCTTTACCTAATTAATCAAAATGGAAAAATACATGTAGAAGGGACAGATGTTGAAGAAATAAATCTATTTGCATAGCTTGGCAGCTA